>MKYO02021457.1:139219-294482 GCA_002013955.2 Citrus medica | reverse complement strand
CAAGTACGTCATTTCAATAGAATTCTCTTCAATTTATTCTCGCCATTTCAATTCCAATTTCAGAATTTATTCTCGCCATTTTAATTTAAGTTTTAGCATATTTCAAATCATTTCCACCACAAATCCAACCACCCATTTACAAAATTAATTCTATACACAATTAAAATCCACCTCCTCATGGGATCGACACTCGTCACCATTGATCTATACTACAATAGATTCGTGCGCTTGCGAGTTCAATAAAATTTACACAACACATGTCCAATTTTATGATCCTAATAATGCAATAAATAGTTGAACAACCATGATCCTTGAATTTCAAAGCGTTATTGGTTAAGAGAATGGTACTTATCTGTTCTATTAGAAAAGCTTTTTTTTACACCTTATGTTTCCTTTTCACAGTGCACATATCTTTTAAAAATTTAGCATAAGAAGGTACTTGTTTAATGACTTCCAGCAAAAGAATGTTGACCTTCACTTGTTTAAAGACTTTATAATCGTTGGACTGTGGTTTATTTATTTATTTATTTTTTACTTGATTGTGCTCGAGGAAATTGGGGTACAAGAGAAGAGTTGGTTATTTTTTCATAAGTTAAAGGTTCGATAAACGCTTCCTTGTTCTCTAGAATTGACTTGACTCATGTTCTAGTTTCCTACATTACCTATTTAAAGATGTTGTTAACTTTTGGGGTTTGGTTTAGATTGAGAATGAAACTTACCTTTTTCTTGCATGGTGCGTGCTGATATAAGTTTGGAGACAGTTCTGTCAAATTGGCCAAGGTTTGCATGGTTTGGTTATTGATTGACTCTATTTTTTAATGAATGAATGCGATGTATCTTCAAGGGTTTTTCTTAGTGGTGGGACGTATGGTGGGTAACTCTGGAAGTTTTAAAAATTCTGACGTGAAAAAGTTGGTTTTGAAGGTTGTGCATGATTGTCATTTCTCCCACTGAAGTTTGGGTTTTTTCTCTAACCAGACTTGTAGGTCTATGAGTATGGATTAAGATTTAGCTGTTTGAAATTATCTATGTGATAACTCTATAAAATGAGAGTTATCAAAGCACTTTTAAGCTTAAATAGATATTATTTAGAGAGTAAATGATGTGTTTCTATTGCATTTTTGTTACATTTTACATAAACATTCATTTTAGTTTATTCATAATAAATTTTGTTTGATTTTAAATAATTTGTGCTTAGATTGTGTGCATAATTGTAGGGGTCCGGAAGCTCAAGTTTCAAGGAAGGAATATTGATGCAATAGGCATGCAAAAATGGGGAAAGAACATGGCTACAAAAGAATTGAAACAAATCTGGAACAATGTAGTGTTGTAGTCGTTGCTGTAGCAATCCTAGAATAACGACAGAGAAAATTTCGCGCGGGATACTTGCAGAATCGCGATCGGCAGTTTCCTAATCTGACTTGTGCAAGCCCTAGGCTTCCGTTTACCCTAATTTTCAATTATAAAAGGAGCACACATCATATGGAAGGGCAGCGGTGACGTAACATCGAAAAAATCAAGGGAAAAAGAAGGAAGAACCATAATTCAAGAGAGAACAGGTCTGCACCATTAAAGAAATCTACAGAACTATTTGGATTCAATTTTCATCATTCTTTACTTGTTTCCTTACTTATTCTCTTATTAAAACGATGTATTTCATGGCTGATATTTTATTATTAGTCTTTCTATTACAAGTTATGAACTAAATTTGATTGGAGTTGGGTGACAAACAATCTAAATGGGTTCTTGTCTATTCTTATGAGTTGCTGCAAGATTGCTGTAGCATTTTGCTTTAATAGCTTGTATTACAATCATTATTTCGGTTGACCTCCCATTTAATGGTCCAAGTTAAGAGAGAGCCACAAAAATGTCTGTCTTAGTGGAAATTATTACAGTAATACTTTATCTTAATTTAAGTTTCCTGGATTGAGTATAAATTGAGTCCCAAAAGGGCCACATTTGAGTTAAGATTTATGATGAACTAGATATAGGAATTCACCTTGTAGGGTCCAGAGAGTGTACGTTCATAATGTCATATCTTATGTGATATAACAACTGGTCATTGTTAGGTTGCGTAAGGGTATGAGAAGTCCAACAAGCGACAGTTGAGGATGCAAAGTAATTCTGCCCAATGCTATAGGAGTTCTGCAGCAACTAGTGTTAGTTTGAACAAAACAGTCAACCCATGAAGAGAGCTTGATCATTCAACTACCTTATTCTTGTTCTTATTGAATTATTTTTGCGTAAACCGACCAATTTACTTCATTACTGCAGATACTTTATTACATTGTTAATTTCATTAGTCAATCAACTTTATTTATATTTTCTTTTAGTTAGAAGGAAGTTTGCACTATCATGATTGCTGTAGCATTTCTAATAACAACAGTCCTTGTGGAGATGATCTTGAATATGCATCACTTTATTACTTATTGTGTACACTTGCACATTGACATCAATAACAATTGAGTTAAAATAATCAACACTATGACATTCACTTGTTTGTGCAGACTTTCTTTCAGAACTAGCAAGGTTAGATAGTTTTGCATAGAGTGATAAGTAGAATTGCAAAGGATGCAAATTTTGCAATCTAAATAGATTTACATGATTATTCTTTTTCAACTCTAATGCTTCAACTTTTCTAGCTAAGGATGCAAATTTTGGCTTGAAAATCATAGTCTTCTCTAAAATTGTGCATGCCTCTGCCAAATGAAGATGATTAGTGTTTACTTGATGACTCATAAGAATCAACTGTCTCAATTTTGTGCATATATAGTCAAGGTAGTCTAATGCAACTTCAGGACTTTTGTCTCTAAACTCACAATTACACATTATTTCAACAACTTGTCTACTTTAGGATGTTAGTCACTCGTGTGGGCAAATGTTAAATAGCTCCCTGTACCTATCCCAACATTGATAGAGGGTTTCTCCTAGTTTTTTTAGTGAAGTGGTGATTTTTCTTTTGAAAGAATTTACTCTGTGGGGTAAAAAGAATTTTTTTCAAAAAGTGTGCTTATATTTCATACCAAATTCTGATATATCTTGACCTAAGATTTTATAACTAAGTTTTAGCTCTTTCCCTTAATGAGAAAGGAAAAAACTTAAATTTAATTATATTTATGCTACATTTTTTTATCAATACAAATGTTACAAACTTCCTCAAATCCTCTCAAAACCATGAAAACTAGGCAGAAGTTGAATAATACCAAGTCGAAATTAAAATGAGATACGTTAGGAGGAAAAACTATGCGTGCACATGCCCTTGTTCTAGTATGATGCATGAAATCTCTAAGTATACTAGGCTGTTCATGAAAATTTTGAAAGACTTGGTTATTTCTGTGCCCTGAAAAGTTATTAGATTCGATGTCGATTACGTCTAAGGGTGGTGATGATGGCAGATTCGGTCACCTCTTAATCAATCTGCCATTTTCTATATGAGAGCAACGTCGCATACAATATGTGAGTGTGAATGTGTGTAAAATTAAATTAAGAAAATGAAGCACAAACAAATGAATAATGCATAAAGCACTAAATGAAAATCACACAAATAAAATAAAAATAAACAAACTGAAAATTAAATAAGAAAGTAATATAAATGTACAAAAATTAAAAATAAATAAATGTGAAATAAAAATTAATTAACTGGAAAAAAAATAAGCGGTTAAACCAGCCATATAAACAAAGTAATTAAAGGAAACATAAAGTAACATATTTTGACAAAATATTAATAATTTAGGTAGCATTATAGAACCAACCATAAATCATAAAATAAAAAATTACACAAGTTAATGTACAAGAATAATTAAACTGAAAAATAACTTGACAAGCAATCAAACCGACTATTTAAATTAACAACAAAAAAATTAAATTAAAAGAAGAAAAAAGAAAAAAAAAAGTACTTACCTCAAGATGTGAACTCTCTCATCTTTTTAACAACTTTTAAGAATTACCAATTAATTAAATAATTAATTTAATTTTCGGGCTTTAATGGTAATTTTATAAGTGCAAGTCTTGGTCAAGAGAAGAGGGTGCTAACTGAAATTTTATAAAAAAAATTAATAACAAAATAGAAAGGAACCACAGAAATAAAGAAAAAAAAACTGGCATCAAATTTTAAAAACTCCTCGATAACGGCACTAAAAACTTGACATGACTCAAAAATATTATTTACTCCTAAGTATAAAAATATCTAATTATAATAAAATTCGGTGAGTTTATGATCTAATCACATAAATTTCAAAAATGTAGCAATCAATTATTAAACAAAAATTAAATATAGAAAAAGAAATTAATAGGGATTATTCTAAAGAAAAATACTAAAGTTACATAATTCACTTTCGGTTTTCAAATTATCACTACAAGAAAACTGTTAATAGATGACAGACAACTTATGACAGATTTTAAGTATATCATAAAATTATGATAGACTTGTGACATAATTTTTAATCTATCATAAATTAATGATGGTCTTGATAGAAATATTTTCTATCATAAATTTATGATGGTTTTATGATATGATTATTATTTATCACGAACTTACGATAGAATCGTGATAAAAATTTAATTTATCAAGAAATTATAATAGAAAAATTACTTTGACCATATTTGACCCAAATTTTATATATTATTTTATTTAAAAAAACAAAAGATAAGTTTAAATAATTTAAAAAAAAAAAAAGAAAATGCTAGCAAAACTGTACCGTTTTGGGTACTTTAAACTTTCTTTCTTTCCCTTTTTTTTTCTTTAAGTGTTAAACGAATACACAATTAGAAAAAAAAATGCTGGTTCTCTCGTCACTCCCTCATTTTCTTCGTTTTTTTCTTTTCTTTCATTTTTTAGAGAAACCTTAACGAAATTTTCTCGGGAACCAAACAGTTTAATAATCCTTCGACAAACAGTTTACAAATCCTTCGATTCTGAAGGAAAATGCAGTACCAAAGGTTAAAGCAGCATCAGCAGCAGCAACAAGCATTGGTGCAGCAAGTGCTTCTTCAATAGCGGCCTCTTAGCCACTCCTCAGGTCCAATTTCTCGTTTGCATGTTGTTTCTCATCGCTTATGTGAATCCATTATGCCGTTATTTCGATTCTGTTTTCATAATTTCAAGCTTTGATTTGTTCGCGCTATTTAGGGTTAGCTTGTGTGATTTTGATGTTCTTGTTTGTTTTGGTTTTTAATTTTCAAGCTTTGCTAGAGTTAGGTTTTGATGATTCTTGTTTTGTAAAAATTGTTCAAATTTACGGGTGTTTGTTCAAATTTTCAAGCTTTGTTCAATTTATTTTACTTTCCAGATGCGTATTTTCGATCTCCTCAGTCAGCTCGCTGCCGCTTCTTAATTCTGTCGACAATCCATCACCGGAGCTTTACTGTAGATGCCTACAAACACCATCGCAGCATTACGTCTTTGTTGCTTGCACCCTGAACTTGTTCACCTTTGCCGTATAAATCTAGGCTGCAGCCTCCTGACTCCATTGATGAATCCTTCATTGGAGCTTCATCAGTGAAGAATTTACCTAAGCATCCGAATATTGTGTCATTGAAGGACACTTATGAGGATGATACTGCCGTGCACATTGTGATGGAGTTATGTGAGGGAGGAGAGTTGTTTGATAGGATTGTCGCCAGAGGGCATTACACTGAGCGAGCTGCTGCTGCAGTTATGAAGACCGTTGTTGAAGTTGTTCAGGTTGGTTTTTGGTCTTTTCTGTGTTTTGTGTTTGGCATTGCTGCGAAATTTGATGTTTATGGCCTTAAATTGAATTGACAGTGCATGGCATTCAATTTATTTTTACCAGTTTTTAGCTAAATTAGTTAAGGTATGAAATTTATAGTTAGTGACTCAGGAGGCATTTGAAATTGGTTAAGATAGAAAAGAAATTAAAGCATTCTCAAAGCAAATTTTAACAATTGTAAGGTCGGTTATGGGTTTCAATTCAGCATTTGCGGCTCCAGCAGAAGAATCTGCGCCGTCTCTCCCAACGGCTCTGTTTCGCCCTCTGCTTGTGGTAGAGTCCATCACTCCTCGTTCATTTACTTTTAATGTTCTAATTTATTTTTGTCAAATTCAATTTTCTCATTTATAAACTGCAAATCTATTGTTTACTAGCTGTTTATTTATTATTTTAAAAACCAATTTATTGATTTTATGAAATGTGGTGTACTCTGATCTTGAAGTTCTTGTTATGCTAATTTTATGTTTTGAGTTCCATTAACATTAATTACATTGATGATATACTAATTCTGTGTTGTTTAGGATAAAAGCATATTGTGAAAATTTAATTTAGAGCCACATTAATGTGATTAGCAATCCATCTAGTACCTTTATAAAGGTAAGCTGGTTGAGTTCTTTATTAATATTGTACTAGTGATAGGCAGATGTTTTATTAATATGTTTGTTTCTTTTTATTGTTTCCTTTTTCCCCTTGTATGGGTTAGATGGAGGGGTCCATGTTAGAGTGTTAACTACTTTTTTTTTTTTTAATCTTCCAATTGGAAAGTTTTGTGAACAAAATATGAGAGGCTTTCCTTAAGTATGAATTTCCCAGTTGCCTGATTTATTTGCCCGGGATGTAATTGCTTGCTTATTCTTGTGACCGCATTTGTTTCTCATTGTTGTGGTGGTCTTAGTTTTGCATGATGGAATTGATTAAAGCAGTTTATGCCTTTTCTTTGGCTTGAGATATATTCTTCTTTAAAATAATTTGGTTGCAGTAACACATCTTAAAACATACTTTTATTACAGTTTGAGTCAAGTTCAACTGGAAATGAGCACAGACGAAGAAGCAGTCTTGAATCCCTGTTTTGTTACGATAAGCCTATACCGGAGGAAAGAATAGAGAAGTCAATTGGTGTATCACTGTCTGAGAAGGTAATTGGAGATAATCCCAGGTGTACTGAATGCAAAGCAAAAGGTGCAGTCCTTTGTGCCACCTGCTCTGGTTCAGGCTTATATGTCGACTCTATATTAGAGAGCCAGGGGATCATTGTCAAAGTCCGCTGTCTAGGTAAAGTTCTTCTTTATGATTTGTCAATGCATGTATATCTTGTTGGATATTATGCCCTCCGTAATCTTCTCTCACTCCTGAATTGACTGT
The DNA here is from genome assembly GCA_002013955.2 of Citrus medica. Classification (NCBI taxonomy): domain Eukaryota; kingdom Viridiplantae; phylum Streptophyta; class Magnoliopsida; order Sapindales; family Rutaceae; genus Citrus; species Citrus medica. The sequence goes on along the minus strand of MKYO02021457.1, from coordinate 287,391 downwards.
CTTGACTAGTATTTTTGATTCAGTTTTTATGAAAAATCATTTGGTTTGAATTTGTATTATCAGAAAAGTTTTACTACCTACACTTCCACTTGCCTTGCATATAATGTGTACAACCTTTAATAGACGTCATATATTATTTCCTTTCAGACCCACTTTGTAGTTTTTTTTACTTTCATTATTTCACTTTTTTTCTCTATTGATATATTTCTTGTCATCACTTAATTCATTTCATAATATCCTAAACTTAATGGTGGTACTAGATGTTTAAAATGCTTTGTTCTCCTTATAAAATTGTTGGATCCAATGGAATGCAATCATATGTTTAACCTTCAAACTTACTTCTTTAAATCTCCTTAGTAAATTCATTTGAGTCTATTCTTTTGTCAGTTTCGGTAGTGGAGAATCCTTAAGTTTTACTACTATGTAAGATGTGCGAATGAAGATGATGAAAACTATATCGTTATTGAAGTTTGGCTGTCTTCAGCAAGTGTAAGGAGATTCTGTCAACAATCTGGTGTGTGTCAGAGTCACTTAATCGTTAAATATCTAGTTTTGTATTGCCCATTACTTTTGGCAGACACAATGTTCTAAGATGACAATTGTAACTGTGCAGGTTGTGGGGGAACCGGTAATATTATGTGTGATGAATGTGGTGGCCGTGGTCATTGTTCACCTTAAAAAGATGGCCAATGATGAACATCTGCATAAAGCTTTTTCATTCTTTGATCGAAATCAGAGTGGTTTCATAGAGATTGAAGAGCTGCGAAATGCCTTAAATGATGAAGTTGACACCAGTAGTGAAGATGTTATCAATGCCATTATGCATGATGTTGATACGGACAAGGTTAGTGTCTAGTATATGAATTCAAAAGTTCATGTTCAGTGAAAGTGACTCTTAACCCACCTGTGTAAATTGTCAAATTGCCAATATTTTTGCTCAATGTCCACAAGAACTATACTTTTTCGCTAATGAAAACCTAAAATTGGTTGAAGCTCATATCTCAATACCTCAATTGATAAATCCTCATGGAAGCTGTAAGCATTATATGTTTGTTATCTTACTTTTTGGTTTGTTAAACTAGTTGTGACTAACAGATTGCTCATTCTATACTGGAAATATTCAAGAATCTTAAAATTTTATGGGAAACACTGGCAATTAACAATTTTCTTTAAACAAAGGAAAAATGGAGAAAAGATATGTAGTTGGTAAATGAGGCAAGTGTATGAATGAGTTGGGGTAAACAGATTTCTATATTTGAAGCATGTTGCATTAAATTTTGGAATCTGACTTTTTTTAACTGTTTCAAGTGAATGACTGAAACCTTCAATTTTACAGGCCGATGTTGATGGTGACGGAAGTTTGAATTATGGAGAGTTTGTCGCAGTTTCTGTTCACCTTAAAAAGATGGCCAATGATGAACATCTGCATAAAGTTTTTTCATTCTTTGATCGAAATCAGAGTGGTTTCATAGAGATTGAAGAGCTACGAAATGCCTTAAATGATGAAGTTGACAACAGTAGTGAAAATGTTATCAATGCTATTATGCATGATGTTGATACAGACAAGATTAGTGTCCAGTACATGAATTCAAAAGTTCATGTTCAGTGAAAGTGACTCTTAACCCAACCGAGTAAATTGTCAAATTGACAATATTTTTGCTCAATGTCCACAAGAACTATACTTTTTTGCTAATTAAGACTAAAATTGGTTGAAGCTCATCTCTCAATACCTCAATTGAAGTACTCATATTTTCTTTTTTCCCCCCCAGCGTCAGACTCACTAGTTATTTGGCTTTTTATGAGTTTAATAATAAATTGTCAAATTGGTTGCGTCAAAATTGATTGATACTTTCAGTTTCTCCTGTAAATTGTAAGTTTTTTATGAGTTTAATATAGCTATTTGGCTTTTATGTTTTAGTATTGTAGTTCTAAACAATGTAATAAGTTTTCAGATTATTCAATGTATTGCCGCAGGAAGAGGGCATTGCTTCTGGAAGTCTTGCTGTTGGAATATTTCCATTAATCGTTGGAAGTTTTGTTGGGAAACTTGGCTCGGTGGCCGGAATTTGAATTACTTTTCTTGGAGTTTAATTGGAATTTAACTATTATTTTATATTTTGGCATTTTTTTTTTAATTTGAGATGTTTTATTATGTATTGGTGGTAATGACATTGAATATTATATGTATTTATTTTGAAATTAATTTGTTGGATTGAATGGATGTTAATTAATATTATTTTTTATTTTTTGACAATATTCATTTTTATTAATTAATTAAATTGGTAAACAGGAATTCACAAATAAATTATAATCACAATATAATTTTTTTAAAAAAATTAACTTTATGACAGAAAATACACATCATAAAGTCTGTCATAAAAAATTTTCTATCAAAATTGAATAATAAATTTACAAATGATAATTTAATTTCCCGCCAAAAATTTAAAAAATAGAACGAAAATTTAAATAAATTCAAATTTAATTTAATTATTTTTTCTCATTAAAATATTGTGTGATGGATATATGACTTTAAAATACCATCAAGAATTTAGGATAGAAAATATTCTGTCATAAATTAATGACTGTGACATAGAGGACGGATGAACTGTCTGTCATGTACCACTTTTTATGATGGTTATTTTCCGTCATCTATTGTCTATTTTCTTGTAGTGTATTATTATAATACCCTCTTGTATTTATATATTTGCATTTATTTTGTTAGTTAATGGTTATGTCATTTAATCTTTAACTAATATGTCATTCAATCTTTAACTAACTATTTGTATGGACAAATATGGAATCAAGTATCTACCACAACTACATTGAAATGTCGACATTATGTTAGAATACCATATAGCTCCAAGCAGATCTAGATCTACAAATTAACATGATATAAAAGTAACCAATAGAAAAAATATCAACAAATAAAATGAATTTAAAAACTCACTTGAAAGAGTAATTAATTCAATAATTTGAATCATTAAGCTTCAACCTTCACCTCAATTTAAAAAAATTAGCCACTTATATTAATAAACAAAAACATTCATTTTATTTAACAAACTTCTTAAATATATTATAAAAAAATCAACTACACAAAAAAACAGAAGAAATTTGCATTCTTAAACTTTCTCTTCAGTTCTACCCCTTACCCCCTTTTCTCTTCTCACCTTTTATAAGTATCAAGCATCTCCACCTTCTTTTATTTTATTATTATTTATCTATTTACATTGAAACGAGTCATAGTAAAGTGGCAAAGTGGCAGCTACCACTTGACTATCACATTACAATGATACAAGGCTCCACACTTTTTTTTTTTTAGTTAATTTCATCTCCCCAATAATCTATTCTAAAATGGTTTCAGTAATTTATCTTTTTTTTCCTGTTTTCAATTTCAATTCCCTCTTTATTTCTAAAATATTTACAATATAAAATTAGCATACTACAAATTAATTTAATATAAAAATTTATTAAGAAAGTGTTAAGATAATTTATGAGTTATGAGTGCATTAATCAACACTGTAAATATAAAACTGATAATTTTAACCTTATTAAATGTATACATTTTAGTATCAATCTTTAAAGAATTCACCTTTGCAAAGCCCTTTTCTCCAGCTTCCTCATCCTTTGGCTCCCAATATCTTCAGTTACTTTTTTTTTCCTCTTTCAATCAAAGATAACCAAATAAAGCTTGCTATTTATAGAAATTGAAGGCTCCAAATCAAGTTACATGTTACACAGGGAAGTATGAACATAATATTGTAGAAGTCAATGATTAAAGTAAATCAAGTTACATGTTGAAAAAAAAAGGCACAAATAATTAATTGGTTTTACTCTTTTACTATTTAATAACCCAAAAAATCATATAATAAAAAGTCAAAATTTTGTAATTTATATTGTTAATTATTAATGTTAAAACAAGATCAAGTAGCAAAAAGAAGATTGGAAAAATAAGGTAAATAATGTTAGCATCACCCACCAATGGAGATTTAGTGGAAGGCTTAGTTGATAGTTCTTCTATCTGTTCTGAATTTATTATGAGAAAAATACGTAGTAGTTTTATATAATCATCATCAAACACCTCAATTTACTATGAGAATAAGAATAACAGAAGAGCTTTAGGTGTCGCTAATCACATTTGGGCTTGCTTCTGATTGCTCCAAAAACATTGGCTCTGTGGTTGGTTTGTAGGGATCAATGAATATAAATTTCTAAATTCATTTGTGTTTGACATTGCTGTTTTTGGCTTCTTAGGTTCATGCACTGCCTCGGGGCAATGTTGGTTCTGCATGCAATTTGTGGGCAGTAAACTTTCTAATGATGTGCAAATTACAGGGTTTCATTATGTATGATGGTCATTTGATTTTTAAAAAAAAAGGAAAAATGACAGCTTAATGGAGGATTTTGTTTCATTTCTCATTCTTAAAGAAAGCATATGCAAATTTCAAAATTCAAATTTCTTCAACCAAAAACATACAAAAAGATTGGAAAAAGACAAGGAGAAAATTGGTCGAAATCAAACCTTATAATGGGTCGATGTATTGGATCAAGCTGATTCTTTTTATAGACTGCATGTTTTTTATGAGAAAAAAAAAAGCAACCATAATTACCTCTTAAAAAATAACAAGGTAACAAGAAATCACACAAATTTCTCTTAATTAATATATTAGGTATAAAAAAGGGTAATTAATTACTCAAACAAGCCTCTCTTGTTAACAAGACAAGGATATGATTCTTTTTATACAAAAAGATAGAGAGAAAATTGTTCAAAATCAAATCTTATAATGGGTTGATGCATTAGATCAATCTGATTCTTTTTATAGACTACATATTTTCTATGCCAAAAAAAAAAAAGAACAACCAAAATTACCGCCTAGGAAACAACAAGGAAACAAGAAATCACACAAATTTCTCATAATTAATAAGTTAAGTATAAAAAGGGTAATTAATTACTCAGACAAGCCTCTCTTATTAACAAGACAAGGATATGCTTTTGGTCCCACAAAATTCTAATTAATGACACTTAAAACTCTTCTATTATTCTTAATAAATGCATCTATTGACATGAATTGAAATAAAGGCCGATAATTATGGTAATGGATTTGCCTAACATTTTGCTTGATGATTCTAATATTATAGAGAAGGTGCGCACCAAAGCTATAGCAGTAGAAGTAATGTATGCGCGGCGAGGTGGTGGAGTAATAATGTGTTGGTGGATCTTCAAATATGGAGGCAAAGAATAAGGAAATTTTTTTAGGATTTCAGACGTGTTTATACATTTTCCTTTAAAGTTTTATTTGCCCTCATCACTCTTGGTTTGCTATAGAGTTTAATGGTAAATTACCTCCGAGATATATCAAATCCTGAATACAATATCTAACAAATAAGATTGTATTTCAAGAACACTTATGAAATCTGTAATAATCTGATTTTTAATCAAATGTGAGTGTCTATTTTAATGAAGAAATTGTTTTTATGAAAGATTACAACCATTAGAAATGATACTTCTTCAAAGACACTCTTTTATTTGAAATTTGCATCTATTCACAACCGATTTTCTTTTTTCCTCAAACCTGCTAGCCCTTTTTTTTAGTTAACGCCAAAACACGCTCTCTGAAAGAAAACGGTTAGCTGTTTTTCAATAACGGTGAGTCGTTTTCTTTCAGAATGTCAACTTTAAAATAACCTCAGAAATAAACGGTTAGCCGTTTTCTCCAAACGGTTAGTCGTTTTCTATAGAACATAAAACATGCTATATGGAAATAAACAGTTAGTCGTTTTGTCCCAACGGCAAACCGTTTTCTATAGAACAGAATACTTACTCTCTGAAATTAAATGGTTAGCCGTTTTCTCCAAAAACGACACGTCGTTTTATTCCAAAATGTCAAACAAAAAAATGAAAATGTTACGATCTCTCTTACAATGCCTCACTAGATTGTAATATTTTTTTAGATTTATTAATGATAAACTTATACGTACAAAAAGGTATCTTTCAATTTTAACCTTTAATTAGTGAATGTATTTCAAAGCATTTACAAGACAATAGTGTGCTAAGCATTAAACTTTGTCTCTTAAGTAAATATCGGAGATACATTACATATAAGTTATCCCAAATTTCAAAGTTATGTTCCAATATTTAGCACTATTCCAATCTTGTGCTCTATCTTAGATTCATAAACATTTACAAGATTAAATCATGATCTTGTTAGAAACGACACCATTTCTTATGTTCACTTAGGTGAAGTTTCAAATTATGTCATTAGCTACTATAAGACTTGAACTTCATTAAGAGTAAATGTTCAACCTGAACCTCGTAACTATTTGCACCAAATATCTCGAATGAGATTATTTATTTTTTAGTGCCAAACCAGTCACATAACAACAACTTATTATTACCCATTTAACTATGGAATAGCGATATAACTACTACATAGTTGGGTTACCGTCGTTGGTGACTTTATTAAAGAGAGGTTTTAATCTCATTCCAAAAGATGTAGCCTTACCTAAGTATCTTGAAAGATTTTTTGTTAAAGGATCCGCTAGGTTCTTATTAGTCCTAACATAAACAATATTAATAACACCATCTACTATTAATTGTTTCACATATTCATGTCTCAAGTTAATATGCCTAGACTTTCCATTATACACTTTATTACAAGCTCTAGACAATATAGTTTCACTATTGCAGTACAAAAGAAATAGATGGCATCGGTTGTGGCCACAACATTATATCAAACAACAAATTTCTCAGCCATTCTGATTCCTTGAAACTCACTTTCCATTATTGAGTGAGTTATGCATGTTTGTCTCTTTGAAACCCAAGAAACGGCTCCTCCAGCAATTGTAAAAATCCAACCAGAAGTGGATTTATTATCATTTGTATTGTTTATCCAACAAGCATCCAAATATCCTTATAGTAATTCAAGATAATCATTATAAAACAAACTCAAATTAATGGTCCTTTTAAGATAACCAAGTATCCTTCCAATTGCTTTCCAGTATTCAACACTAGGGTTACTCGTGAATCTTGATATTTTGCAAACTGCAAAAGCTATATCCAGCCTCGTACAATGTATAGCATACATCAAGCTACCAATAACACTTGCATATTCAAGTTGTGCTACTGCTCGGCCTGAATTCTCTAGTAATTTAATACTAAAATCATATGGGGTATTTGCTTCTTTAAATTTCAAATAATTGAATTTAAGAAACATTTTCTCTATATAATGAGATTGACACAATGAGTAACCCCCACTACGTTTATTCACTTTTACACCTATGATAGTATCTACTTCAACAGGATCTTTCATATTAAATTGTGAAGTTAAATACTTCATTGTATCATTTACTTCTTGCATGTTTGTTCCAAAGATAAGCATGTCATCAACATACAAGCAAATGATCGCACCAAAATCATTCGTAAACTTAGAGTATATACATTTATCAGTATTATTATGCTTAAAACCATCAGATAAGATTACCGAATCAAACTTTCCATACCATTGTTTTGGTGCTTGCTTTAAACCATAAAGCGACTTGACTAACTTGCATATATTTTTCTCATTTCTAGGCAAAACAAATCCCTCAGGTTGTTCTATATAGATTTCTTCATCAAAATCACCATTAAGAAAAGTTGTTTTAACATCCATTTGATGCACATACAAATTGTTCAATGAAGCAATTGCAAAAAGCACTCTTATAGATATTAATCTTGCCACCGGAGCATATGTATCAAAATAATCAATACCACTTCTTTGCTTAAATCCTTTGGCTACTAATCCGTCTTAAAAGTTTACAAAGAACCATCACTATTGTGCTTTCTCCTAAACACCCATTTATTGCTAATCGGTTTAGATCCTAAAGAAAGATCAATCAAGATCCAAGTTTGATTCGACAAAATCGAATCCGTTTTATCATTTACCGCCTCTCTCCAAAAGGAAGCGTCTCTATAAGACATAGTTTCGTTAAATGTCTTTGGATCTTTTTTAATATTTAACAACAATGATACTTTGTTAAGTATATTTTTTCTATCCCCTTCAACTTAGAAAAGTAATGCTTATGATGAAATAAAATCCGGAGCTAAACTCTTTTTCATTCTTTTCACGTTGACTCCTCTTTGATTCGAAAGATCTCATAGACTCTTTCCTTTTATTGTTATTAGTGGAGGTACTAGGAGCATTATCACATGGTTGATTAATAATTAATTCTAATTCAATATTGGAATCATGTTGAAATTTATTTTCAATAAATTCAACATCTCTAGATTCCACAATCACATTAAAATTTAAATTTAACAACCTATAAGCCTTTGAATTTTCAGCATGTCCTATGAAAATACTTTTTATACCTCTAGCACCTAACTTTGATGATTTAGGATCATGTATTTTATAAAAAGCTAAACAACCTCTGACCCTTAAATACATCAAGTTTGATTTTCTTCATTTCCAAATTTCATAAGGAGATACATGTGTTTTCAAAAATTTGATTCTATTATGAATATGACATGCAGTGAGTAATGCTTCCCCCCACAAATTGTTTGGTAGTTTTCCATTAAGGATCATGGAATTTATCATATATGTAAAGATCTTATTCTTCCTTTCAATTAAACTATTTTGTTGAGGAGTAAAGGAGCCGATCTTTGGTGAATAATTCCAAATTCTTCACAATAATTATCAAACTCAATTGAGAAATATTCACCACCTCTATCACTTCGAACCATCTTGATTTTCTTATATTTTTGGTTCTCAACTTCAGCTTTGAAAATTTTAAATTTATCGCAGGCTTCATCTTTTGTTCTAAGTAAATACACATAAGTGTATCTAGAACAATCATCAATAAAAGTGATAAAGTATCTCTTACCTCCTCTTGTTAAAATGCCATTATACTCACAAATATTGATATTATCAAATCCAATATTTGAGTATTTCGTTCAGCTTTAGGAAAATATTTTTTAATTAATTTAGCTTGGATGCAGATTTCACACTTATGATTTTTAACATCATTGCAATTAATCAAACAATATTTAGACATGTATTTCAAATATCTAAAATTCAAGCATGGCAAACATCACAAGACTTAACAATATAAGCAAAGTAGATATCATTATTATTAATGTTGAGTTTGTACATTCCATCACAAGAGTACCATTTCCCAACAAACATCTCATTCTTTGAAATAATATAAGTATTATCCTCAAGCACAATCTGAAGCCCATGCTTACACATACAACTAGCAGAAACAAGATTCTTCTTAACGGAAGGTACATGAAAGACATTCTACAATGTAACTTTTTTTTCAGAAGTAAAGTTGATCTCAACTACTCATTTCCCTACTACCATGTCTGTATTATTGTTCCCCATGAGAACCTTTTGTCCTTCTGTTTCTTGTTTGTATGGTAAGAAAAACTTCTTATTATTATAAACATGAATGGTTGCACTCGAATCAAGCCACCAATCATAGGACTTAGTCTTAGCCATATTGGTTTTAGTAATCATGCCAATTTGCATTTTTAAAATCATAGCACAAATCTCTTCAAATTTGTCTTCAACAACATTAGCTTTATGAGAATTCACTTCTTCCTTTTTCTTATTGAATCTGCAATCACTTTGGCGATGGCTTTTCTTGCCACAAAAGAAGCAATTTTCAGCAAATTTTTGTATGCTGGACTTCTTGAATTTCTTATCATTCTTGACTTTGAAATTCTTTGAAAATTTACTAGCTTCAACAACATTAACCTTAGTAGAATAATGCTTGTCCTTGGATTCTCGAGACCTTGTCTCTTCTTCGATTACCAAGTGTTTTTGTAATTCTTCTAAAGTTATGTTCTCTCTACTATGAAGGAATTTTTTTTTTCTGTAATCATTCCAACTTTGAGGCAATTTACCAATAATAGCCCCAACTTGAAATTATTCAAAAATTTCAACTTTTAACTCCTGAAGCTTAGTAACTAAAATTTGTAATTCATGTATTTGATCAAGAATGGATCTTGTGTCTACCATAACAAATTCAAAATACTTTGAGATAAGGAATTTATTAATACCTTCATTCTCTGTTTTATATTTGTACTCAAGAGCATTCCAAATTTCCAATAGAGAAGCCATAGAATTGTAGAGATTATAGAGCCTGTTAGAAAGAATACTGAGTATGTGACCCCAACACATCAACTCATCATTTTCACGCTTTTTCGTTGCAGCCTTAACAACTTCGGTATCATCTTCTTTTGGCTCTGGAAATGGTTCCAATTTTGGATCAAGAACATATGCAATTTTAAGAACAGTGCTGAGAAAGAACAACTTTCCCTTCCAACGAGTGAAATTTGTGCCATCAAAACGATCGAGATGGACATTAGGGTTAAAAAATGAAGTTAAATTCTTCTCAGCCTCCATTTGAAACAAATTAAAACCTAAAAGATTGTTGGTGGATCTTCAAATATGGAGGCAAAGAACAAGGAAACTTTCTTAGGATTTGAGACGTGTTTATACACTTTCCTTTAAGGTTTTATTTGCCCTCATCACTCTTGGTTTGCTATAGAGTTTAATGGCAAATTACCCCCAAGATATATCAAATCCTAAATACAATCTCTAGCAAATAAGATTGTATTTCAAGAACACATGAAATATGTAATAATATGATTTTTAAACTAATGTGACTGTCTATTTTAATGAAAATTTTTTTTTATGAAAGATTACAACCATTAGAAATGGTACTTTTTCAAAAACACTTTTTGTTTGAAATTTGCATTTATTCACAACCGGTTTTCCTTTTTCCTCAAACCTGCTAGCCATTTTTTTTAGTTGATGCCAAAAAAGCTCTCTGAAAGAAAATGGTTAGCCGTTTTCTTCCAAAATGTCAACTTTCAAATAACCTCTAAAATAAATGGTTAGCCGTTTTCCATAAAACAAAAAATATATTCTCTGGAAATAAACAGTTAGTCGTTTTATCTCAACGTCAAGCTGTTTTATTCCAACGACAAACCGTTTTCTGTAGAACATAAAATATGCTCTTTGAAATTAAACGATTAGCCTTTTTTTTTAAAATAATAAGTCGTTTTATTCTAGAATATCAAACAAAAAAAAAAAAATGTTACAATCTCTCTTACGTAATGGCACTCGAGATAGTGGAGCAATAGATGTGGTATCCCAGTGGAGCGTCGAGCTGGTCCATGATAGATTGGGTGAAGAAGAATAATTTTATGTTTTAAAGAGAAAGGAAGAGATCGTGTTTTGAAGAGAGAGAAATTTTTATTTTGCTAATGCAATCACACGAAAACTCGCATCTCACTAGGGTTTATTTAATGCGTGTTCTAGAGCATTACAATAGTAAAATGATGTGGTGCAATACAAAATAATTTTTAAGCCAAACGAAATAATGTAGAATTTCAAACACACCCTACGAGTGTACACAACTAAATGACAATAGCAAATTACCAAACTTTCCAGGGCATTATTGTCTATCCAAATCGAATCCCTTAATTTTAATTGAAAAACCAAACGAAAAACAAATCCCATTTGCGGTTTCTCTTATTTAGCTGAGGAGTGGGGAGGTGTTGTTCCACGACACCTCGTAAGGTTCATAATCTCATATTCTCGTTCAGGAAAAAATCAAAATAAAAAATTTACAATCTTGGGGTTTCGTTTTTCGTAATTTTTATTTCATAAAATTCTTTCTCGATGGCTTCCGATAATTTGACCGATAAGAACCTTGTTTTCAGAAAACTGAGAGCAAAATCGGAAAACAAGGTTTTTTTTTTAATTTCTTAAATTATTTACTTCATTTTCTGGTTTGATGTATGGATCTGATTCAGATCTACGTTATTTATTATCGGATCTAGAATTTGAAGTATTGTATTGTTTTGCTTTTAGATGTGTTTTGATTGTAATGCTAAGAACCCGACGTGGGCCTCGGTGACTTACGGGATCTTTCTCTGCATCGATTGCTCTGCCGTTCACCGTAGTCTCGGTGTCCACATCAGCTTCGTTAGGTAATGTTTTTATTTTAATTTTTTGGCTTAAAATTTTTCGTTTTTAATTTTACATAAAATTGCGTTCGTGTTTCTTTTTGCGTAGAGATAACGCTATACTTTTCATGCACTGATTTTTCATTTATTTTATCCATTAATGAATTTGTTCAAACATTTATGGATGAATTGCTAGAATAACTTGCGGCTCAAAATTCCGTGACTTGTATTAAGGTGGAGGCACATGGACAGATTGTTTGGTCAAGAAATGTGATCTTTTTTTTTTAATAATCTATTGGATTTTCAGAATACCACTAATGCTTACTAAAGATGTAATTTTCTTGTGGTAGTTTTGGCTCGTTATGCTACACTTTTCTATGCACATTACTAGCTGTTAAGATTTGGATATCTATTAAACCTTGTTGTTATCTTTTGTAAGCAATTGCACCTCTGTTACGATATTGGGGATTAAGGACAAATTAAATAATACTGCAGTTTGTACTTTCAAACCTGAGACCGTAATTACAAATCTCCCAGTGGTTCATGTTCCTTTCAGATATTTTTATCCTAATTGAAGCTCAACCTGTAGTGACAGTATTAAGGTGTCAATTGTTGTATCAGACCCGAAACATTTTTCGTATCTACTTGTTTGATGCAAGTCAGTCAGCTTTTTTTTGGCTGTCCTTGTATTTTCAATTAACTGCAAAGCTTACCTTGTTGTTATCATTTTTGGTACTCTTAATTGTCAATTGACAGATATTTATCATAGAAAGAAAAGCATCCTAGATAAAAGCTTATATCACAAGAAAACCCAGATAAGTTGGTAGAGATTCATGTGATTAAAATGTAGATGGTGGGTATTCAAGATTGAATCATAACTTCCAGTCAGTTGTTTGAGGTGGCGTGCATTTATTCTGGCCAACCTAGCTTCTCGGTTTCTTGTGACTACGAATTGCTCTTGTTTCATGTGGTTGTCCTAGCTAGTATGATTGTTTCTATAAGCTGCTCTCGTCATTTCTTGGGTAATGGTGAACATATTTGATCTTTAAATTAAAAAGCTTGAAACTAGAAAATAGTTCTGATAAAAAGCAATATAACTGGTTAAACATTTGTAAAGATAACTCTGTTAGGCTTTTGATTCCTTGAAATTTATTTATGGTTGTTAGTGTTCTAAGCGACTGTCATTCGTGCTCTATTGTTCATTCTATGGTGGTAACTCACCTTTAAATCTTTTTCGTTTTCCTCATTTGTGGATAGGTTGGTTTCAGTGTTGAAAATGCAGTGATGAAGCTTTGCAAGGAAACCTTTCATCTTTTTCTTTTTAAATGCTTTTCTTCTTCAATTTTGAATGCAGTCTGTTCAATTGGTTGTGTCCTCTCCCAAAGAGGTTCGCCATGCTTAAGATGTTTCTGGATATTAGAAATCTAAGTGTTTGTAATCTATATGCTTCAGTTACGACCTGCAATCTGACCTTTGATATTTCTTCTTTTATTTGTCTATTTATTTATGTTTGTTACCTGTGTGGGTGTTTTGTTTATCGATTACGGATAGGTGTCTGAATGTAAGTTGCATACAGAAACTTGTGGAGGCAGCTCCTTGATCTTTTGTTTTTTGAATGCTTTCTCTACCTTCTATTAGTCATCACTTCCCTTCTTTGTAACTGATAGATATATGCTTACAAATTGAGCCTTCGGACATAGAATAGTACTTTTCCGTTGAATTTTAATTTTAGGGTAGAAGGATAATGTCGTAAAATCTTTTATTATTATCAAGATGTTGTATAATCTAAAGGAGACTCTCACGGAGGAGCAGGGGAAGTATCTGTGTCTCTGTGAGTGTGTGTGTCTCTTTCTAGGTTGCATGTGATAGGACTTAGGGCTAAATTAGGGCTGATTTTTTATTGATTGAATCAAAAGAAAGAACAATCCCGACCTACAATTCGAGAGGTAGGTCAATCTCTCCCAAAACTCCTAATTACTCCTAAAACTAGACCAAACTCAGCATAAACCCTAAATGACTCCTTAATCTCTTATTTATACGTGAACCATAATTAATAAAATTACTAAACTGCCTCTGTCCCTAAAATTACTAAACTGTCCCTGCCCCTTTATATTTACGCCTAACATAAGTTTTATTGGCCTAACATTACTCCCTTCCCAAAAAGACACCTTGTCTTCAAGGTGAAATCCAGGAAACTGCTGGCTCTTCTTCCTTGGCTTCTTCCCCGCCTTCCTCCTCATCACACACAGTCAGGACTTGTAGTGATTTGTCCTTACATTGATGCCCCAGTGAAAATTTCTCATCGCATCGAAAACACAACCCCTTCGTCCTCTTGTCCTAAATTTCTGTCTCTGTGAGGCAGTTGAAAGTCACCCCCAGTCGTGCCCCACTAACCCGATCCCTTTGGGAATCTCTTTGTAACCCCATTATTTGTGTATTTTGGCCTCTCAGTGGTGTGTTTTGGAACTCTCGCTGAAACCCCAAGGTCTGGGTTTTCTGTCCCACCAAAGGTGTGCTGTTTTGGTATGAAAAACTGACTGAATTGCTCCTATTAACCTGTTCTGCTGTGTTCTTATTCTCAATCATCTGTGCCAACTTCATTGTCTCCCCTAATCCTCTCGGCCTTAGCAAGCGTAGTGAGGCTCGAATTTCTGGCTTCAGTCCCTTCATAAAATTCCCTTCCAATACTGCCTCTGGGATTCCTTGTGGCTGCCCCAGTAGCAACTCAAACTTCTCCCTATACTCCATGACCGTTCTCTCTTGGGTCAGAGCAAAAAACTGTTCATGCAGATCTCCCTCTTGAGTGGCCCGAAACCTCTGCAATAGCCGGTCCTTAAATTCACCCCACGACCACAATGGTTGTCATTGTTCCCGCCATTGAAACCACGCAAGGGCCTTTCCCTCCAAACATAACGTCGCAGCTAGCAGTTTTTCCCTTTCTGAGAGTCCATTGATGGCGATTTTTTAGGGCTGATTTTTTATTGATTGAATCAAAGAAAGAACAATCCTGACCTACAATTCGAGAGGTAGGTCAATTTCTCCCAAAACTCCTAATTATTCCTAAAACTAGACAAAACTCATCATAAAACCTAAATGACTCCTTAATCTCTTATTTATACTTGAACCGTAATTAATAAAATTACTAAACTGTCCCTACCCCTTTTTTATTTACGCCTAACATAAGTTTTATTGGCCTAACAGCATGTGTAGCGGATGAACACAAATTTACTTATGATGTTTATGATCGTGCTAGATTTTTTGTTTTCTCAGTTGTCATTTCTGATCAGCATGAGTGGTGCAATGTTTTCATGTTATTTGTTTTAAGTTTTTTTTTTAGGTTGAATTTTCATCATTATTGATAATCTGGGGCTTGTTCATGTGGCTTTGTTTCATATCTTCACGAAATCATATGATATATTTCTTAGATTTTATTGATTACAATAAAATACAAACACATTATAGAGGCACCTTGAAGTATGACATTAGTTTGAAATCATGTTGTTATGTTTTTCGAAGACAATCTGTGGATTTCCTTATTGGGTTCCCTCCTACCCTCTTCTGGACCACCTCTTCTTATACGGTAGAGGGAGCAGTGGTCCCCTGTAAGCGAAGCACTCTTCCCATTCAGAAAGGTTTATTACTTCCTTTCTGTGGGAACTTGAGTGTGGCACCCCGGATAGGAGGCTTAAGCCCCAATTAGTCTCTAAAACAGATATCTTGTTTTTAGGATAGCTAGGACAGTATTAATGAGGAGGGTTACCTGGGAGTCAGGATCTCCATGCTCTTGTGATTTGATTATTTCCAGGTTCACTTTGATGGGTACAAACTTTGCTGAACATTAGCATGTATTTAAAGAGAAGAGGCGTCATGGATTAAAATTGATAAGCTACCATATTTGCTTCCTGTTCTGTTATAAAATAAAGTCGTGCTTCCCTTTGACCATCCCAAGTAAGCAAAATTACATATCCAGCCATACATTTGTATGCAATTCATATTCAATTACTCAAAAATAAACAAAAAAAAAGTGTTCGTATTTTAACCTAGAATGACTTTATCTTTTCTGAACTTTTGCTCTAGAGGATTTACTCTTTCCCTTAACACTAGGAATGTCTAGTGTGTCATATGGATGAAACGAGATTGTTTATGAGGTTTATTTTCTAAAGTTGATTTTCTTTTCTTCCTTTTCATATAGGTCAACAAATTTAGACTCATGGAGTGCTGAGCAGTTGAAAATGATGGTGTATGGAGGAAACAACCGTGCACAAGTTTTCTTTAAGCAGCATGGATGGACAGATGGAGGCAAAATTGAGGCTAAGTATACCTCAAGAGCTGCTGAATTATACAAGCAGATTCTTGCGAAAGAAGTTGCTAAAAGTATGGCAGAAGAGGCAGGCTTGCCATCATCACCTGTTGCCTCGCAGCCGGCACAAGCAGCTAATGCACTTCCAGATGTTAAGATCCAGGATGCTCCTAAAGAAAATTATCAAGGAAGGCAAGAAACTCAAGACGCTCCTGGTTCGCCAAAAGTTTCTCATACAGTTCTTACTAGTACCGTCAAAAAACCACTTGGTGCGAAGAAATCAGGGAAGACTGGGGGTCTAGGTGCTCGAAAGCTGACTTCAAAGGTAGATTTCAATCCTTTCTGTGTGTACATTTTGATTGGATGCAGAAGTATGTATCTTAAAAGTTATCTTGGTCTAAAATTTCTGTTGAAATGCCTTTTCTAAGCAAAACATTTTGATTCAATGCAGCCAAGTGAAAGTCTATATGAGCAGAAGCCTGAAGAACCTTCTGTCCCTGTTTCTTCCTCAACCAGCAACACGTCGTCAGTTAGTTTGCCCTTTGCTTCTCGCTTTGAGTATGTGGATAATATCCAATCTTCCGAGTTGAGTTCTGGTGGTCCACAAGTGCTTAGCCATGTAGCTCCACCAAAGTCGTCAAGCTTCTTTGCTGATTATGGAATGGACAATGGTTTTCAAAAGAAGTCCGGCTCCTCAAAAGTACAAGTAAGCTATTTGACCGGACAGAGTTAACTAGATTAATGCAACTTAGACTGCATAGAGTAGCCTTCATGTGGACCTTATTGTGAACTTATAGGCTCTTTAAGCTCTAGTCCAGAAATGCAAGTAGGCCAATTTTTGTTGGGCTTTCTTGCTTTGATTGAGTCAAGGAAAAAAAATACTTGAATTGACAGACATTTCAATCTGCAAAGTCCTATTAACCGGACACAGAAGCGTTAGGGATATGGTAACACACATTATATGCACGCATGATAAATTTTTGATACTATGTATTTAAGTTATCTTTAGAATTTTTTTTTTTTTTGTGTGTGTGAGTTCTATCTCTTAATAACTTGCATTTTGTTAATAGCTCGAACACAAGTCCAATGGCTGTAGGATATGTGCCATTGTCATAACCTCTGTAAAAATATGATAGTTTTCTTCGTAGCTGAGTTGCGGCTTCTTGTGTTCCATTTATCACTAAATGGTGGATGTTTTAGCTCAAAGTCAATGTTGATTTGGCCTCAGAACGTGTTAAATTTGGAATAGTGTCCTGTACAAGCTTGGGCTAAGTTGCTGAAAATACCATGGAAAAAGGATTTTGAGATATATTCATAAGTACTTGTTGGAGTAAGGTTAAAATTTGTGTTCTAGTAGTCCGCATCTTCATGAAATCATTCTGGGCTTATAACATTTAGAAATATGAAGCAGCACGACAGGTTTTAGTGTTTTTGGTGCCCGCACATACCCTCCCAATACATGTTGATTTTTTTGTGGACATCCAACTTGTTGTACAAGAGTTGCTAAAAGACAAAAAGATCATGGCATTGATTGTGCAACAAATTTTGTGTTTTTAGCAACTCTTTGTATAAAGAGTTGGATGCTGGCACTGCACCTGAGATTTCCACGCACACACTTCATCGTCCTGACATGGAGGATGCATGTGATTTTTTGGTGCTTGCTTCTAATTACATACTAATATTTTCAGATTCAAGAAACTGATGAAGCGAGGAAGAAGTTCTCTAATGCAAAATCTATTTCATCCTCCCAGTTTTTTGGGGATCAGAACAATGCTATTGACATGGATACTCAAGTTTCTTTGCAAAAGTTCTCAGTATGTCCCCTTCCTTATGCAGGCTTACTTTGCAAATTTTGTTTAGTGATATTTTGTTTCAAGTGAATGTTTTACTGGATGTGCTAACGTTTCTTCCCTTGTGTTTACTTTAATCACAAATTGCTGACTTGTTAATGCAAGTTAGTTGTCAATTTTTTATTACTATAAGGAGGTTATAACTTAGTAGGGGTTTAGTTCAAAAATTATTATTTTGAATTAGTTATCCTTAGTGTAAGTAATATAGAGGTAAATACATTAACATTCCATGGAGCTTTAAACATGCCTGAGAAGCTAGAAATATTTTCGCTTCGACAAGAAAGTGTTCATATTAGTGAGTTATTATGACTTGCAAATTCAAAGACATGGTAATAACTCTAAAGAATGAATCATTGTATCAAATAACTTAGGAAAATATTTTATTCCATGTTAAACCTTTAATGTAACATATATATTTTTGCAATATACAAATAATTATTACTATGTGGACGCAAGTTACTTTAGATATACTTGTAATTTATTACAATGTGGAGTTTATTCTTATTTATAATTGTCTCCGGTCGGGACCAAAAAATTTTATGACTACATGGAAATTATTCCTATATAGACTATTACTAAAGAGAGGTTTTACTGTATTATTATTATTATTATTTTAATGGGGGGTTGTAGGGAAGGGTTGTTTGAAGTGTATGGCAGGAAATGAATATACAATATGGATCAAGGCTGTCATCAGTTGGGCTATCATGTCTTTCACAACAATAAATAAATCAAAGATGAAAGACTACATTTTATCGACCTGATTTTTGAAAATTAATACTGTAACTAAACCTTGTTTAAGTTATTAAATATTAACCATTTTCTTTTGGTTTCTGTAACTAAGGTTATCATATTTGTTTGCAGAACTTTCATTTCAGCCTTGATGTAGATGTATAATTATATATTAGCTTTTATTGTCAATATTATTATTATTGAATTGCTCAGTAATTGCTCTCTGAAGGCCTTGTGAAATGGAGTTTGTAGAATGGTTTGGTATTAATGCCAGTGATAATGTTTTGTTATTTCTAGGGTTCAGCATCGATCTCTAGTGCTGATCTGTTTGGTCATGACTCTGACAATGCCTCACTTGATCTTGCTGCTAGTGACCTCATCAATAGACTCTCATTCCAGGTGCTTTGAAATATTGTGATATTCATAAATTACTGTTACTAAAACTAGATATTCTGATGGGGCTTAATGTCTTTTGTTTTGAATATTGCACATTTTTATCCCTAATTTTCTTTCTTTGTAATTCTTTTCATGTCATTTTCAAGGCACAACAAGATATCTCTTCTCTGAAGAACATTGCGGGAGAGACTGGAAAGAAACTTAGCTCCTTGGCGTCAAGTCTGATAACAGATATTCAAGACAGAATACTCTGAAAATCTTCGAATATGTCTGGAGTTTGTTACATTTACCGGCCTACATCTTTTGTAGGAAATGTAAAATGAGTTTGATCATAAAATTCTTTTTGAAGACAAATAAAATTTTAGAATTCTGCTGGCATACTACCGACTGGGCTTTTTATTGTGGTTTCAGCAGTGTTTGTTTTGAGACTAGTTTCATGTGCCTTTCATTTAGTGAATCGATTCAATATTATGTACCTTCGTTGTAAACCAAGGAACCTATACTAATATATATAAATATAATATTTGTAGCGCTGTGGCCGGGGAACTTTGTAAAAGCAGCTTGCTTATTATATACTTTCTTGCTTTGCTATATTAGTAAAGTAATTTTGGGCTCTCAAATTTTTTTATCTTAAATTTTATTTTAAATAATATATTATTTATTGATTAGTTAGTAATTTTTACAAGATGAAGTGAATTAATTATATTATTTATATTACTGTCACTAACGAATTAATAAATATTACATTATTTAAAATAATTTTTTTAGATAAAAAATTTTAAATATGTAGCACTACTCCTATCATTGGTAGAGTAATTTTGAGCTCTCAAATTTTATTCTACATAATATATTATTTATTGATTAATTAGTAATTTTTTTATAAAATTTAAGTGAATTAATTATATTATTTATATTAATGTCACTAACTAATTAATAAATATCACATTATTTAAAATAATTTTTTAAGATAAAATTTTTAAATATGTAGCACTATTCCTATCATTATAGTTTTGTCAATATAATTAATTCGTTAAAATTTTATAAAGAATTATCAATCACTCATTTAATGACACATAATTGAGATTTTAATTTAAGATAAAATATTTAAAATATTTATCATTACTCTAAAAAATAATTATTTAATAATTAAAAAATAAAAGAAGTTTATTTGTGAAACTTGAGCTACTCAATATAAAATAAAAGTTGGACTAATGAACGAATTGTTTAACTTTGTACAATATAAATAAATGAAAAAAAAAAGTTTAAAAGAGTTGTTTTTGGAATTGCTGCATAATAAAACACTGATTATAAAAAATAAATAAATCTGCAGTTACTACTATGATGAGTGCTCCACGGTTGAAGATTCACTGTAGCAAGTGCTGACAAATAATTTTACCGTTCCGAAAATCATGTAAAAGATCCCAATTTCCTAATTCCCGAAGGTGTCGGGGACTTTTGCAATTTCATTTGGACCATCTCTCTACTCGGCTCGATCAATCTATTTCAGTTAAAATTTTACACAGCAAAGCAAGATAAGCCAAAAAATGGCGGCTGTGTTTTCCCTCTCATTTCAAAAACGTTCCCAAAACCTCTTCCCGCTTCTTTTTTGATTTTGGTCTTTTCAATTCAATTCTTGTTTGATTCTTCACCACAACAAAGACTCCCCAAAATTCAGATCCAACCCACAAAATCAAATATTGCAAAAGACAACCGATCGATTACAATATTCTAATGGAGACCAACACCTCCAAAACCCTAGATAACAAAACTGACCTTGTTTTTGCTCGCGAAATTGTTGATGAAAAAACCCTAGATCCATCTTGGTCTTCACCCGAAACCCTACATGACCATCTCCATCCTTCAAATCACCCACTGACATTGACTGATCTCGATAAAGATCAAAACAATGACGACGATGCTGACTACGAAGAAATTTATAGGGATACGAGGCCTATCAGCAGTTCGTACGGACGATATAATTGGGGATCATCCTTGCTCTCCCGCCCCGTGGAGAAGCACTGGCCTATTCAAATTAAACCTACTGGAGTGGTTTTTTTTTCAATTTTTTTATTGTGATTAATTTCAATTTATATGTGTTTTTAAGAAATTTATATGTTGTTTACTTGCTTTTTTTTTTTTTTTTTTAGAGTAATTTTGAGCTCTCAAATTTTATTCTACATAATATATTATTTATTGATTAATTAGTAATTTTTTTATAAAATTTAAGTGAATTAATTATATTATTTATATTAATGTCACTAACTAATTAATAAATATCACATTATTTAAAATAATTTTTTAAGATAAAATTTTTAAATATGTAGCACTATTCCTATCATTATAGTTTTGTCAATATAATTAATTCACTAAAATTTTATAAAGAATTATCAATCACTCATTTAATGACACATAATTGAGATTTTAATTTAAGATAAAATATTTAAAATATTTATCATTACTCTAAAAAATAATTATTTAATAATTAAAAAATAAAAGAAGTTTATTTGTGAAACTTGAGCTACTCAATATAAAATAAAAGTTGGACTAATGAACGAATTGTTTAACTTTGTACAATATAAATAAATGAAAAAAAAAAGTTTAAAAGAGTTGTTTTTGGAATTGCTGCATAATAAAACACTGATTATAAAAAATAAATAAATCTGCAGTTACTACTATGATGAGTGCTCCACGGTCGAAGATTCACTGTAGCAAGTGCTGACAAATAATTTTACCGTTCCGAAAATCATGTAAAAGATCCCAATTTCCTAATTCCCGAAGGTGTCGGGGACTTTTGCAATTTCATTTGGACCATCTCTCTACTCGGCTCGATCAATCTATTTCAGTTAAAATTTTACACAGCAAAGCAAGATAAGCCAAAAAATGGCGGCTGTGTTTTCCCTCTCATTTCAAAAACGTTCCCAAAACCTCTTCCCGCTTCTTTTTTGATTTTGGTCTTTTCAATTCAATTCTTGTTTGATTCTTCACCACAACAAAGACTCCCCAAAATTCAGATCCAACCCACAAAATCAAATATTGCAAAAGACAACCGATCGATTACAATATTCTAATGGAGACCAACACCTCCAAAACCCTAGATAACAAAACTGACCTTGTTTTTGCTCGCGAAATTGTTGATGAAAAAACCCTAGATCCATCTTGGTCTTCACCCGAAACCCTACATGACCATCTCCATCCTTCAAATCACCCACTGACATTGACTGATCTCGATAAAGATCAAAACAATGACGACGATGCTGACTACGAAGAAATTTATAGGGATACGAGGCCTATCAGCAGTTCGTACGGACGATATAATTGGGGATCATCCTTGCTCTCCCGCCCCGTGGAGAAGCACTGGCCTATTCAAATTAAACCTACTGGAGTGGTTTTTTTTTCAATTTTTTTATTGTGATTAATTTCAATTTATATGTGTTTTTAAGAAATTTATATGTTGTTTACTTGCTTTTTTTTTTTTTTTTGCAGGGTGCGGGGCTGGAGAATTTAGGAAACACATGCTTTATAAATGCTATTTTGCAATGCTTTACTCATACTCTGCCCCTTGTTCAAGCTCTTCGTTCTTTTGATCATCCCAGGCCCTGCGATGGTAAATTGCTTGTTTTGGGTTTATTATATGTTAAGTTAGTAATATGTTATCTTGTTAATGTGATTTAAGTTGTGAATTTTTAGGTGCTACTGAAGAGTTCTGTGTTATCTGTGCTCTTAGAGATCACATTGAACTATCATTAGCTTCTTCAGGAAAAGTTCTCTCTCCACGGAAACTTGTTGACAATATGAACTGTATCCTTTTGGAACACTCTTTGATTTTCATATATATTTGATATTTGGAAGGGCTCTTATTTTGATTAGTTCTTCCGATCAAATGCAATCCTTAACTTATTTGTATAATCAGATATTTCATCATTTTTTCAAAGGTATCAGCAAGAAGATGCTCATGAATTCCTGCAATGCTTGTTAGATAGACTTGAAAGTTGTTGCTTGGATTCTAAGACAAAGGATGAGAGTTTGTCTTCTCAAGGAGATAACATAGTACAGCGGGTTTTTGGTGGTTGCCTCATTAGCAAAGTATGAAATGTCTCAGTATCTTGATGCTTTATTGTATGGTTTTATTAATTCCTTTTATTGTTTGTTTTTAATCATGGTTCTGCTTTTCAGTTGCAATGCTGCAATTGTGGCACTTGTTCTGATACTTATGAGCCACTGATTGATCTGAGTTTGGAGGTTGAAGATGTGGGATCCCTTGGAAGTGCACTGGAGTCTTTCACTAAGCTGGAAAAGATTGAAGACCCAGAGACAAAATTTACCTGTGAGAAATGTAAGGAAGAA
This sequence comes from Citrus medica, assembly GCA_002013955.2. Lineage (NCBI taxonomy): Eukaryota > Viridiplantae > Streptophyta > Magnoliopsida > Sapindales > Rutaceae > Citrus > Citrus medica. The sequence goes on along the minus strand of MKYO02021457.1, from coordinate 263,819 downwards.
GTGTCGGTGGAGAAGCAACTTATGCTGGACAAGGTCCCTTCAGTTGCGGCATTCCATTTGAAGAGATTCAAAACTGATGGATCCTATGTTGTGAAGATTGACAAGCACGTGGAGTTCCCTCTAGAGCTTGACCTAAAACCTTACACCAGTGGTGGTCAAAACAGTGATGTGAGTCAATCGCTATCCATTTGTAACGTTTCTAATTTTTAGTAGTGTCTGTTTATGTTCATGTAAAATGTTAACATTATGCCAGTTTGTCTTTGATAAACATTATAATTTGTCTCTCTTTAGTATAAGACTGATCAACAGTTCTTTTGTGCTGATAAATTACAACAGGTGGAGTTAAAATATCATTTGTATGCAATTGTGGAGCACATGGGATCTTCACCTACTTGTGGGCATTACTTTAGTTACATACGCTCCTCTCCAGACACATGGCACAGGCTAAATGATTCAAGGGTAATTGTCCTCATAAGTGTTTGGTTTTGGTTCCATAACAATAGAATAGCGAACTAGAATTTGAGTTGTGTATTTATTTTTCTTTTTCCGTGTCTAAATTTTGTAGTTGTTTGTTGCGATTGTATATTAATTTTGCATTAAAATTTCTCTGCACAAGCTTTAAAGAACTTTATTGTTTTTCTTGCAACTGTCTTTGAGATATAGGAGAAACTGTCGTTCTGAGTTGATTTACTTTTGGTGAATAATTATTATTGTGGTTCAGATTTCAATGGCCAATTGAACTGCAGTATCTCAAATTAATGTTTGGATCTGTGTATTGATCATGATTTATTGATGGAAATGATTTTCAACTGTCTTTGCATTTGTATTTCAAAAATAGGTGCTGGGATATCGTATTTAATTGCCTTTCGAAGTACTACTTAACTGATGATATGCAATTCTTTTCTTATCCTAGATAACTTGCTATTTTATTTTTTTGCTTGTGGAGTTACATTCTTATTGATTCTTCCTCTGAAATTCTGCCCTCTGTTGATTGTTCAATTTTTCTTTTCAACAATTTGAATATGATTGTTCAATTTTTCTTTTCAACAATTTGAATATGGTGGCTCAATTCCAGGTTACTGATCTGAAATCTTGCATTTCTTATTCTCATGCAATTTAGTGGCTTTCTTTGTGTGTTTTTTATTTTGTAGGTCACTAGGGTTGAGGAAGAATTTGTGCTTTCCCAGGATGCCTACATTCTGTTCTATGCAAAGCAGGGTACTGAATGGGTTTCGAGTTTGTTAGAAGCTGAAAGCATAGGCATGAATGCTGACATTTCAAATTCATCCCCCAAGTCAGTTCTTGATAATGTGGAAAATGATTATACATCCTGTTCTGGTGTAGCAAATGCAGAAAGTTGCAAGGCTAATGAATCCAGTGCTTCTGCTGGGGATAGTTCAACCAAGTTCTCTTTTCAATTAAGATCCATAGATCTTGAGGTTAATGAAACTAGGGATACTGTAAAGGGAATGTCTGCATGTTTTACCTTGGCATCATGCCAGAATGCCGCTGAACATGAGACTAGAGACAATACTCCTATGATTGATGATGCTTCCAGGCCGCTTTCAGCCAGTGATTTTTATGGAGTTTTTTGTAATGAGAAGGTAAATAAGTTAACCTCTCTTGAGGAAGATAACTGCAATCCGGGTGTTGAAAAAGTTAAAATTGTTGATGGTTTCCATCCTTTGACACCACCTAGATCTCCTAGTCCTGACATCCATTCTAGCAAGCCCAGAGGTAAGTAATATACTCCATCTACTGTTTCTTATTTGTTCTGTATGAAAGTATTAAGTGTAACTAACATGTAGTGGGTTTGCAACTTATCAGAAACCTATCAGGTTCCGCGTGAGCATCTGAAATTGGAGAGTAAGGGTGCTTGTAAAACACAATTGGAGAGGGATGGCAAGGATTTAGAGAGACAGGAAGCTGTTCGATGCATTAAGAAGACAATGACAGGTGAAAGGTATATGAAACTTATGGCTGCTGTAAATGATGTTTCCTTGAACAGAAAGAGAAGACTCAAATCATCTCCATGTAAAAGGTTCAGCCCAACTAGGGCTCGCCGTAAACACAACCATGGATCAGTCATGCGTCGTGTGGCAATATGATGTTTTAACAGTTTTTCCTAGTAATTATATATTAAAATTAAAGTTTGTCAATTTTATGCGTCATCCTTGTTACTGACAGAGCCATCATGCCTGGAAACCAAGGTTAATGATCTCCATGATATACTTTCCATTATAAAAATAGAGTTTTCTGGAAATTCTATGGGCCATTTTTATTTTATTTTCTCTGATTGAGTTAAAGGATCAAAGTTTTATTTCCTTCGTCGATTTTTGGTGCACAACAATATGGACCTCTGAAGAGTAATTGCAGAAACGAGTAATGATTTGTAATTTTGTATTCAGTAATTTAGATTGATCCTTCTTAAAATTTTTCAATTAGTATACTTGGCTGAATCATATTGAAATTAGTTTAAATTGGCAATGCAGAAGACATTAAAGTGAAAGGTTCAAATTGATTTGGATGAAGAACACAATGGCTATCTAATTTTACTAATTTGTAAAACGGTAAAGTGAAACCACCGATATCAAGTATGCAGTCAACTATTTTTTATTTAATATTTGCGATCGTTAAAATTAAAGTATCTGAAAAATATATGCTATTGTTAAAATTCAAGTTATTATGTATCTGAATTTTACACTGCCCTAAACTCGAGAACACTTCGTAGCAACTTGATTTGAGTGGACATTACTATCCTCCGCAATTTGTCACAAGTGCGGTATTGTTGTGCCATTTGTCCTGCTATGTTGCTTGCGCTGCTTTCTGCAATACAATTATACAAATGTCAAAGAACTTAGAATGGCATTAATTCAGAGCTTGGCATATCGAACATAGCTGAAGAAAAGCCTTTGATTTTGTCAAAAACAATAAGTTCCTTCTTTGGTTGTATCGAAAGCTTCAAGAAACTATCTATAAGAATTGAAAGAGCTCTAAACATATCTCTTCGTTTCTGAACATATTTGCAGAGGCAAAATAGTCTCTTCACTAACCTTAGCCAGAAATATAGTTGTTAATTACACAACGCCTTGGCCTTTTTGGAAAAACAATAGGTCACTAGCCGGCTAGCTGTAATCCATAACTCCAATATTCATAATTGCTCCCACTAAGATATCGGGTAATCTTGCCACAATTGTGTGTCGTGCCCATTAGTAACTCAAATGGAATAACAATTACAATTATAAAATCATAATTAACTCAAAATTAAGATTACAGTAAAATCAATCCTTATGAGATTTAATAAGTCTGACAGTTATTATAAAGTTAATTAAATCTCATATGTGATCCTGTTTAATGTAGTCGTACTACATCAATAAATTCATGCATGATTAAGACAAATCATTCAATGAATTCATTACAGTCTATACCTAAATAAAGTGCCCAACTTTATTTATCAACTGCGAACTAAATTTATTTAATCATAAGATAACTTGTATTTATGTCTTCTGTGAATCCACATGGTGATCACATAAATACATATAATATGATTAAATGGACTTTAATACAAATATTAATGCAATTAAGATATTTGAATAAAATACCTCATTTATTTTATTAATCAGAAAAATTGTTTATTACAATTAAATAAACACATATGCTTTTAAAGAGCATATTTTCCCAACAATCTCCCACTAGCTCTCAAAGCATATTTGGCATCTCACGCATACCCATAGATTCTAAGTGCAAGTTAAAAGGTTTCCTAGGTATGACCTTAGTAAAAGGATCTGCCAAGTTTTGCTGTGACGCAATCTGTGTAACCTCCACATCACCTCTCTGCACTATATCCCTTATAAGATAATACTTCCTCTCAATATGTTTTTGTTTCTTGTAGTTCCTTAGTTCCTTAGATTGAGCTATCGCACTACTATTATCGCAAAATAGTTTATGGGGTGCAGTTACAGCAGGTACTACCTCAAGATCTTGTAGGAACTTGCAGAGCCATACAACTTCTTTTGCAGCTTCAGATGCAGCCACATATTCAGCTTCAGTTGTGGAGTCTGCGATACAAGATTGTTTCACACTCCTCCAACTAATAGCTCCACTTCCCAATGTAAACACATAGCTGGAAGTTGATTTTCTAGAATCCCTATCTAACATAAAGTCAAAATCAGTATAACCCACTAGAATGAGTTCATCACCAGAATACACAAGCATATAATTTTTAGTTCTTTTCAGATACTTCATTATATGCTTGACCGCAATCCAGTGTTCAGGTTTAGGATTAAATTGATAACTACTAACCATCCCTATCGTAAAATAAGTGTCTGGCCTAGTGCAACGCATGACATACATGAGACTTCTCATAGCTTTTGAATAGGGAACTCGTCTCATTCTCTCTATCTCTTCAGATGTTTTAGGTGATTGATCCTTAGAGAATGTAATTCCATGTCTGAATGGTAATAAACCAGTCTTGAAATTTTCTATGTTAAATCTAGCCAATATCTTATCGATATAAACCCGCTTGAGATAAGGCTAAAGTTTTATTCTTCCGGTCTCGTAGTAACTTGACACCAAAAATATAACTTGCCTCTCTCAAGTCTTTCATATTAAATTATTTTGCTAACCAACTCTTTATTGTAGTCAATACTCCTATATCGTTTTCAATTAGGAGAATATCGTCTACATAAAGAATTAGGAAGACTACAGATTTTTCTTGAATTTTCTTGTACGCACATAGTTCATCAATGTTCTGAATGAATCCAAATGATTTAATCGCTTGATCAAATCTGATGTTCCATGACCAGGATGCTTGCTTCAATCCATAAATGGATCTTTGCAACTTACATACCATGTGTTCTTGGCCTTTTTGTATAAATCCATCTGGTTGCTGCATGTAGATGTTTTCTTCAAGATGCCCGTTAAGAAAGGCAGTCTTGACATCCATTTGCCAAATTTCATAATCTAGCACTGCAGCAATGGAGAGCAGAATCCTGATGGATTTAAGTATAGCAACCGGAGAAAAGGTTTCCTCATAATCGATTCTTTCTTTCTGAGTAAACCCTTTGGCTACTAATCTTGCTTTAAATGTTTCCACCCTTCCGTCTACTCCTCTTTTTCTCTTGTAAATCCACTTACACCCCATAGGTTTTACCCCATTTGGTGCCTCTACAAGTTCCCAGATTTTATTGGAATACATAGATTTCATTTCTTGGTTCATGGCCTTTTTCCAAAATTCAACATCTCTATTTAACAGAGCTTTATTGGGAAAGTTAATAACAAATTTTATTTGAGTGTATAACCATTGTTTCAATCTACGTATTTTTCATACCAATAGTCACCGTTGGGGCGAACAATCAATTGAAAAATATTTCAATTTTATCTTTGAAGAAGTTCATCAAATAAAATATCTAATATATATATACTTCGTAGGGAGCATCACTATATCATGAAGTCGATGCATATATATAATTTTATTATTGAACTAACAATGGAGTCCGTGGGAAAAATTATCTTGAATTTTTCCTCTCCCACTCAATATTTTAAAATTGGTTTATCCTTTTAAAACAAACATATTGTTAATTTGCATGCTTCCTATAATATTATCTAGATGATATCCAATATTATTAAGTATACGTAAATTTCAAACAATATGATGAGATTCATAGTTAATGAATGACATGTAACATTATGCATAGAATGACACTACCTATTTTATATGTCATGTTATCAACATGTTATCATCCAAAACATAACATATAGAAAAAATAATTAAATAATCTTAATTTATGGCTTTCGTAATAATAAAAAATACATTAACCTTAAACCTAATCTTTATTGGGCTTCTTGTCAATGTTAATCTTCCATAAGCTTGTCTTTGTTAATGGACTAGGGAAAATTGAGCTTTTAAATTTATAATTGGTCCAATTTTAATTTTGAAAGGAAATAAATAATTAAAAAAATTTATTAAAATAAAACTTTTGGATCAAAAATAAATTTAATGTATTCAATTTTATCTATGCATTTTAATCCATTAAGCCCTATTGAAATTGTGCCTAAAGTTAGGATTCATTAAGCCCAAAACTGTTTTTGGACTTAAATGCAAAAAATTTAAACGTGTCTGCCCAAAAGGAAAAACTATGGAGCCATAGGGACCTCAATAATAGAAACCATTGAAACCCTAAATCAATCTTTTTCTCTTTCCTTTCTTCCCCAGTTGCCATCTCCAAAAAACAGCCATTGTTCACTATTTCCACACCGAGCAACCATCATCAACACCGGAAAGACGCCAACCAAAACGCTCCGCCAGCTGCCTGCACGCGCGCTGGTTCGTTGCCATAGTTTCCAGCAAGTTTCCGCAATTTTCCAGTGATTTATAATTATCCTAGGCCAATTTTTGGCTTACAAAAAATTCTATAACAGTAAAATAAATCAAGAGGGAAACATAGTGATAAAAAGCCACCCCTCTTGTTACAGATCCAAACGAAAAATACAGCAGAAAATCTAACCATGAATTAAGACAAACCATAAACATGTTTTATTCATATATTAAACAAATAATATATATCTGAATAAATTGTGCCACTCTAATACATAAATATTAACATTAATTTCATACGAAATTCTTATATATTAATATGAGATGCTCTGATACCAATTGTTGGGGAAAGATCAGTTTTTTTAAATTTTTTTATAAAACCTTTTTAAGATCGCTCTCATATAATATATAAGAATTTTTAATCTAGAAATCATACCTTGAAAATCCGATTTAGATTTTTCCGCTGAAGTAATTTATGCTCCCAGATCACGATCCGTCATCACCACGCCTGTTAGATCACGATCCGTCATCACCACGCCTGTTAGATCACGATTCGTCATCACCACGCTTGTTAGATCACAAACTGTCACTAATGATCTTCCAGGTTATGACTCAGGTTTGATCTACACTTGACGTGTGGGCACCTTTATCGATACTAAGGTAACTAGCACGAAAATTTTTTTCTCTTAACAGTAGAGAGAAAATTTTTTTTTTCTGATCTGTATAAAGTGGCTGCCCTATTTATCTTTAGAAAAAATAAGCTTTTTTATATCTCCCTTTAGTGAAAACCCTAGGTTCCAAATAATGAAAATCAAAACTCACGTTACTTGCTTTTTCTATAGGGGACCCACCTTGTAAAATAATATAAGGCTTCTTACGCACAAGCTAATTAAATGGAGCCTCCCACTAAATGATATATTTAGGCTTTTGACCCAAATAACTAGTTGTCTTACTTATTAATCCAGTAGTGGTGCAGTCAATTAAATGAGTTAACCCGGGGATCATTTGGGAACATACAATTGTGGCTATAACAATTAGGCTTGTAATTAAACTAGCATAATTATTTAATTCCAAATATACTCTACTAAAAGATTGGAATTGACCTCTATAATTGTATGCTCGAATAATAATTCGTCCCAAGCCACATTGATTTCTTTACTGCACAATCTTTTGTACTAAATTATTAGTTAAATCGATATCTCAACTATCTAATCAATTTAATTACATCATGTTCCTTGATACTTACTGATTTTCTCTAATAATTATTTTCAACATACTAAATATGTTGACACACTCTGGCCAGAGAAATCTATGATCAAGTGCCGAAAACCCATCAAGAGATGTGTTGTATAAATTCTATATTGTTAATCCATAACTCCAATACTCATAATTGCTCCCACCAAGATACTGGGTAATCTTGCCACAATTGTGTGTCGTGCCCATTGGTAACTCAAATGGAATAACAATTATAATCATAAAATCATAACTAACTCAAGATTAAGATTACAGTAAAATCAATGCCTATGAGATTTAATAAGTCTGACAATTATTACAAAGTTAATTAAATCTCATTTGTGATCCTGTTTAATGTAGTCGTACTATATCAATAAATTCATACATGATTAAGAGAAATCATTTAATGAATTCGTTACAGTCTATACCTAAATAAAGTGCCCAGCTTTATTTATCAACTGCGATCTAAATTTATTTAATCATAAGATAGCTTGTATTTATGTCTTCTGTGAATCCGCATGGTGATCACATAAATACATATAATATGATTAAATGGACTTTAATCAAAATATTAATGCAATTAAGATATTTGAATAAAATACCTTATTTATTTTATTAATCAGAAAAATTATTTATCACAATTAAATAAACACAAATGCTTTTAAAGAACATATTTTCCCAACAGAACTTCCTCCAGCTTGCTTTTTCGGAAGAGAGTGGTTGCTTCTTGCAAAAGGCACTCCAACGCTCATGTTAGGCTCTGTTGAAGAAAGTGTGCAGAAGAAGCTTTTCTCTCCCTTGAATGCTCATAGTTCAAACCAGATAGTCCCCTTTCAGTCAGCCTTATGCATTTATTTACAGGCATGCCTTTGTTGATGGGGGATTGAATCAAAACCATCTGTCCATATCTTTACATCAATATTGGCCCCTTTTATTTTTGATCAGTCTTTATTATATAAGCACTTGAGTCATGCCCACCATGACCATGTACGGGTATTTTACCCAGGCACATGATGCTAGTTCCAGATGTTGCAGTTCTGAAATCGTTTTATGTTCCTACGTTGCTATATCATCCGGACTTAGCAGACAGTGGCTCTGTGTGAGCCGTCCTGTAATAGGGCACTTACTATCATTTATGTTACATGGTTAAGTTCGACAAATTTTCATCCTAACATATGCTTGCTGTCTCTAGTATCATCAAAGACATGGCGAGATATTTGGATGCTGGAATTCGAAGACTCGAATATTGCTAAAGAGAAAAATACCGAGTGGAAGAGTGATTTCAAATATTTAAAACTTCAAGCTGTGGTGGACATATGCATCAACTATGGGGTACAATCTATGAACTCTAATTAGCCTATTCCATTATAATTTTCTTGTATCTAGGTGCTAGATATCTAGCTTACAGTTTTTGCTACAAAAGGAAATGCAGGTTTTGCCACAAAAGGAAATTGTTATGGGATATCCAAGACTACTAATTGTTGAGAGAATCATTAGCCTTCATGCCGCATGGGTAGTTTTTGATAGGTATTCATGTTGAGGCCAATTGCAACTCGGAACAGTTATTACTAATAAATTTTCACTTAATTAATTAATTAAATTTGCAATGTGCAGTGACAAGTATCATAAAAAGAACAGAGAATTCTATACGGAAAAAATTTCGTGTAACATGGTGATGATGAATGAAGAAGGAGGCTTTGACATGATCAAACGTTGGCCAATGATTGGTATTAATGGAGACAACAGTGGTGCTACTCCAGGAGAATCGCCAGCCTCTTGGGTGGGTACCCCACAGCTCATGATTTCTCAAAGATTGAAGGTAATATTAGAGGAAACTGAAACTGAAACTGAAACTGGGAAAGATGATCAAGATTAGCAGTAATTCAGTTCTTAATCCATATAGGTTAGTATAAAATTTCTTATTCTTCACCCGACAATCCAAATATTTGTTCTTTAATAAAACAACCAGTGCTTAGGTTTTTGCTTGCTTTTGGCTATTGTATAACTTGAGCTTTGGTATATTGGATTTGGGTTAGTTACTTATAATATATATCCTTTAAAAGTAAATTTTTTTTTTCAGAATACGGATATAAGCATATTTATAAATAGTGTATAATTAAGATTTAATTACATATATATTTTTATTAACAACCTCCAATCACAATCTTGTAAAATAATTATTAGCACAAGATTAAATTAACACAGAATCCAAATGCAGGACTAAGATTTAATTGATAAACTTCCAAAACTTAATGTCTTTGCTATCTGATATCTTGTGACCGAAAACTAAAGGCCGGATGAATAATATTTAATTTGCTGCACCACTTAATTTCTAAAATTTAGCACTCATAACAAGAATTGATAAACTTCCAAAACTTAATGTCTTTGCTATCTGATATCTTGTGACCGTAAACTAATGGCCGGATGAATAATATTTAATTTGCTGCACCACTTAATTTCTAAAATTTAGCACTCATAACAAGAAAGGATATTCTCGTTTTTGAAGTTAATAATATCTGCTTATCCAAAAAAAACAGAGAGTTCATAATATGTGATTCTGAACACATTCAATTACATGTCGAAAGTTATTGGAAGAATAATACCTGTTCTTATGGCTCAGCGATCACTATTTTTCTTATAAAATTTTGAATCGAATTACGACTTCCATTCATTCAAGTATAACAACATTACTATAATACATTGGTGGCATTAGAACTTATGTAACGATTAAGCACAAGAGAATCAGTCACATAGCTGGCCATTATCACTATCTCACTGACATGAAACGAAGAAAAAGTGCACCAAAATTACTGCCATCAATCTCCATCTGGAAAGGACATCTTCACAATAACTTCAAGCTATATCAAATTAGTTCGTTACTAAACTACCAGTATTATCGTTCCAATTGACGTAGTAACAAATTTTTACATAAATCAAAATTCTAGGGCTTGAAAATTAGCTCCAAGCCACTGTACTGAGACAATCAATGTGCACTGTTATTTGGAAGGCAAGGATGCACCAAAAGTGAGTGGCAATTTACACTAAAACCCTTTGCCAAGTCCATTTAGGGACCTTATCACTACAAGAAAAATGACCTACGATGACAGTTACATGTGTGACGGTTCTTGGCTTGAGTCTCTTATTTTACAGAAATATGATAGATTTATGATAGAAAATTTTTATGTCAATAAAATATGATAAAATTGTGATAAAAATTTGTTCTATCATAATAGTGAGACAGATTTATGATAGATATTTAGATTATCATAAATTGATGACTAGTCTGTGATAGTGATTTTGGCCGTCAGACAGTTTGAAATAAATTTTTATTTTGACTTTATTTTCAAATGATTTGACTTAAAATTTTAAAATGATTTTATTAAACAAGATAAATAAAAAATGAAGGAAAAAAAAAGAAGAAACGGTAGCGTTTAGAGAAAAGTAAATAAAAATGAATAAACACAAAACACTTCATATCAGTTTTTTTCCTAAGTGTTTAGCCAAAACTCAAAGTCTCTCACCTTCACACGGTCTCACTCTCATAACAACATATCGCCTCAAACCCTTGCATTAGTAACACCGTCGATTTTATCTCAGGTCCCGGTGTCGATTTTACCCTGTCACCCACCGTTGATTTTGGCCATCATCAAGATCCACACGAAGAACCCACTGAACATGTGCCACCACCATTGCATTTCAAAACCCTAACTAAAAACCCACCGTTGATTAAGCTCAATTTTTCGATTAACATAGGTAATTATTCTCCTTATTTTCTCTTGCATGTTAATTTAATTAAAATTTCTTGTCAATTTCAACACTAAAGGTGTAGTTCTAAGCACTAAAGGTTTATCTAAAATTTGTTCACTGGGTTGGAAAATTATTTTTTTTCCTAAAATTTATGTCCTTAAATGTACTAGTTGCTGGAATGAACGAAACCTGAACCTATAGAATGGTATCGGTTTTGTTCTTGTGCGGCTAATCACCTTGACATTTTTTTCAGTCTTCAAATTGGGGATCCTATTATTTTCTTCTCAGTTCTTGTGCGGTTGATCTTCTTTGTTGGCCAAGGGCTTTGCACCTCTGCTTCGATTGGTTAATTCTCTTTGATTAATTAATTATTTAGTCCATTCATTTTAATTTGTATATTTTCAAATCTAACTTTTATCTAACTTTTGGTTGTTTTAGGTTTTTTTTTTAAAAATTATTTTTGCTTGCTTTTTAAACTTGACCTATTGTTAGTTTTATTGGATTCTATAAAATCCTGATTTGCTCATGGCATTGGTGCTTTTTGCTTTTTGGTTATATATTTTATTTATTTATTTTTGGTTACTGAACGTCAACTCTAAGCTTCTAAAAGCACCATGTTAGCTCCTTGAGTGACTAGAATATTGTACTTTGCTTGTGTAATATAGCATTAGATTTTCATTAGTTTTTCTTCGAAGTTCATTAATCTTTGTCACTTATTTGAAAATTATTGTTGTTATTTGTGCTAGATTGAAATGATATTCCAAGTGGTTCTAGCAAGCAAGTAGCTTGTTGCTATATTTTATTTTCTTATTGTTATTATTTAAGTTGAGAGATCCTGGTTACTCTCTTTATTTATGTAGTTAAAAATTTAATTGACTAGTGCAAAATTACATTGGAAAGAAAGACTGGCACTGCAGTACTTTAAATCTCTACTATCAAAAGATGTAAGTGTGTGTTGGTGAAGAATTTTAGTTACAAGTTATTTGTATTACTTTACTTAGAGCAACTCTGCTTTCCTGTTATTAATTATATTAACTATATATGTGGCAAATTATTTAAACCAATGTTTATGTCATCGATGTTATCACAGGCAACACAATCGATTTGGGCCTTTTAATACTTGATTCTTTGAGGAAAAGTAACATGATAATGCTACTTCTGAGGTTAGGTTGACCTTGATGCTTCTGTTTTTGTATGCATTTAGGGTGCGTTTGGGATTGAGGTGCTGTAGCTTTTAAGCTACAGCTGCTGTGAAAAAAAAGCTGTAATTATGAAATAAAAATTAATAATATATAGTAAATATAAATTTTAAATAATAATTTTATCAAAATTATTAAAGATATAATAAATTTTATATTATACAAGTGAAAAATTATATCAACATAAGTTAAAAGCTACAGCAGCTAGTGTTTACCAAACACTTTAGTGCTATAGCTTTTAAACTATAGCTGCCCGACCTCAATCCCAAATGCACCCTTAGTTACTTTACAATTTTTGTTGCAAAGGGCTTATCTGCTTAGCTTAGTTTTGCTTACTCACTGATGTCTTTGGATTTTGATTGTGCTCAAAGCCAAACCAAAAAGCTGTACATATCATAAAAGAAGCTCCATCGCATCACATCAGTGAGCTTTCAAAAAATTATGTGGTAATTGCAAGGGAGCTGTTTTAAGATAATTTTTCCCACCATGTTTTAGTGTACTTTGCAGTAGATAGGCTGGGTTATGGTCCTTTACAGGTCCAGTGAAGGGCTTGCTTCATGTGAATGAATGCCCTGTTTGCTTTGTGACAGGGAGCTACTTCTTTCTGAGCTGTTGTTGGCTCTATTTTTAGTTCATTTCATTGTCAAGGATTGAAAAGAAATTATTGTTGTTTGTTTTTTCAATTCATTTCATTTAATTGCTTTCAGTAATTTTTCCTTTTTCTTTTTTATTGGATTGTTGTTTTAGGTGTTTGCATTAAATAAGACAGTTCCAGGGAGTGTTAAGTCAGTTTTTAAAGCATGGGAGTAACATCTGAATTTTTCTGGGGTAATTTGTGCACTTTATACTCTTTTATGGTTCACCTTTTATCTACACATTGGCTTGTTTCCAAGAAGTGTGTCTGAAACGTGGATGGCATATATGTGATTGAAAAATATTTGTTACTGCATAGAGTCTATTCGTTACTGATTTCCTTGAATCATTCATTGAAAGTTTGGTCGACTTCGTAAAAGTCCTCATCCTTGCACCATAGCCATAGACTTTTGTACTTGAAATCTAGTTCTATGTCTCCATTTTGAATTAAAATTATGTTCATTGAGTTCTACTTGTAATATTGATTTGCTTTTGATTTATTGGCATGACTTTTTCACATTACAATTAGATAAACATTTTTGTTGAGTTGATTGATTATGCCTGGTTATCTTTTGAAGTTCTATTGAGGATGTAGGATTTTTGAAGATATGATTAAAAAAATATGCCGCAAAAGCTATTTTACACAATACACTTCCCTGACAATTTTGAGGTTGACACAACTCAGATATACTACATTGGTCTGAAAGGGGAAGCCACCTAGGTAATTTATTAGCTGAGATCAAATTTGATGAATTTCAAAAAATTTCCATTCGATCCTCAGCTAGCTATTATTCTATTGCCTAGTATTCTAATCTATATGCATTGTCACGAACTTTGAATTTGATAAAGTTATATTTTACTTGTGCAGTTACCTAGCTTGTTACACTTGCTATGTTGGAATTTGATGAAGATGCTGGGTATTGCTGGAGTTGGCCATCTTTTTTCTTTGATTCCAAAACAGGTCCTGAGTATTTGCATCTTTGCACGTTTAACTTCTTCTTAGATTAGTATTTGTTGTATGTTGTAATATCCTAATTCTCTTAAATATAGTAGAATTTATTTTTTAAGTTAACAAGCCCCTTGAGTTTATAATATTTCATTTAAGGAATGATGACATAAAGAATGATGATGTAAGCATTGACATAAGTGATGATGTAAGAAGAAGTGCAGAGAAAGTTATGGAATTCTAGAAGTTAGCAAGACATTTATGAAGGATAATCTCATCTTTACTTAGGTATTTAATTCTAAGTAAAGATGACATAATCTATGACATAAGTGATAATGTAAAAGAAGTTGTAGAGATAGATAAGAATTCTAGAAACTAGTAAGGTATTTATGAAGGATAACTTCAACCATTGATCAAGAGTTATGGAGGCAAAATCCTAACCATCCATTAGCCTTAAGAAATCCTATAAATACCCCCACCCCCTTTCATTTTGAATGCAACTTAGAAATTTCATTCTCTTCCATTCTAAGTCATAATAACAAGAGTAGAGAAATCCTTAATTTAGAAAGGTTTAGAGAAATCAAGATCAAGAGGCTGATGATATCGATGTGCATTTGTTACTCGAGGATACTAGGAGGTAAGTAAACTAGATTTCCAAACAAATCACAATAAACAATATATATGTTTGACTTGTGTGAAAAGCCTATTTTGATATGTATGAATATGGATTTCTATGTCTCTGCCCATGTGTTTATGTGATGTGTTGTTATGTGTGTTTATGGACATGGGCATACGTATGTGTGAATATTTCATTGGCATGAGCACAAAAATGCATTATGTTTTTTGTAAAATGAGAAAGTTGATTTTAGCAAACATAATTTTGTTTTATGAGATTTTGCATTGGGGGTCACCTCTTGAAGTTGCGTGGAGGCCACCTCTTGAGACTATGCGTGGGCCATCTCTTGAAGGTCTAAGCGCCACAAAGTGCCACGCATGGTGCAAAGTGCCACGCACAGTACAAAGTGCCACATTGCACGATGCATATTTTATTGAAAGAAAATAAGAAAGTTTGAAAGTGACAAAAAGAGATTTTGATGAATGTATTTATAGTATTTCCAAAGATCATGTCATATCATCCATTGCATTATTTATAAGTATGTATGTATTTCCGTATAAGAAAAACTAGTTTGCTTACTGGGTTTTGTACTCATTATAATTTATTGTGATTCAGTTTCCAGAAGTCAGGATTGATTCGTGAGAAGTGAGAAGATGGATTTGAATTAAGGATGGTAGATGGTTTGGCTAAATCTTTAAGTTATTCCGCTGGCTTTTGTATTTGAGGCTTGAATTTTATCAGTGGTAAAGAGTTATTTAAATACATATGTGAGTTATGGACATTTTTACCCTTGGATTTCAGACTGGGGGTGTTACAATTGGTATCAGAGATGTTTCCCAATCGGAAATGTGTGGATGTTTGGGACATCCTACATCGCTTGGGAAGGATTTCATAAGGATGAATAGAATTAGGTTTATGCCAAACCTTTAGGCTTTGCGATTTTATTTATAAGAAATATATGATTGAAGTATCAGAGTAGCGCAACGAAAGCATGATGTGTTTGCTTGAGTCTTTATAAGGATTTATTGGTCATAAGTGATTTTGAGATATGGATTCTTTTGGGCATAAAAAAAAAAAAAAGTGAATTTCGAGAACGAAAGGGGAAGAGTGTAATATCCTAATTCTCTTAAATAGTAGAATTTAT
Organism: Citrus medica; assembly: GCA_002013955.2. Taxonomy (NCBI): domain Eukaryota; kingdom Viridiplantae; phylum Streptophyta; class Magnoliopsida; order Sapindales; family Rutaceae; genus Citrus; species Citrus medica. The sequence continues at coordinate 247,985 of MKYO02021457.1, read as the reverse complement.
TTTTTTTAAGTTAACAAGTAAGTATTGACATAAGCGATGATGTAAGAAGAAGTGTAGAGAAAGTTATGGAATTCTAGAAGTTAGCAAGACATTTATGAAGGATAATCTCATCTTTACTTAGATATTTAATTCTAAGTAAAGATGACATAATCTATGACATAAGTGATGATGTAAGAGAAGTTGTAGAGATAGATAAGAGTTCTAGAAACTAATAAGGTATTTACAAAGGATAATTTCAACCATTGATCAAGAGTTATGGAGGCAAAATCCTAGCCATCCATTAGCCTTAAGAAATCCTATAAATACCCCCACCACCTTTCATTTTGAATGCAACTTAGAAATTTCATTCTCTTCCATTCTAAGTCATAATAACAAGAGTAGGTACACTCGGCAATATGAATTGTTCCAAATAGAATAAAATGAGAGTGTGTATTCTATGTATACTAGATTTACGGACATAGTAAACATTCTAGGAGCCCTAGGAAAGACATTTTCAAATAGAGAGAAAGTTAAGAAAATCATTAGGTCGTTACTTAAGGAATTGAGACAAAAAAGGACTGCCATTGAGGAAGCTAAAGATTTGAAAATCTTACCTATTGATGATTTAATTGGTTCTCTTATTTCTTATGAGGAAGATTTGGCAGCCGAAAGAGGAAATGAGGAAAAGAAGAAAAACATTGCTCTCAAAGCCACAAAATATGAGAGTGATGGAGAAAGTGAGCCGGATGATGAGGAGTTGGCTATGCTAGCAAGGAGGTTCAGAAAAATTTTCAAGAAAACCGGTGACCAAAGAAAATTTAGAAACTTCAAAAACCAAAAGAAGAAGAAAGAGGTAATCATATGCTATGAATGCAAAAAGCTCGGCCATATAAGATCAGAATGCACACTTCTCAACAAACTCAAGAAGAAAGCTATGGTTGCTACTTGGGATGATAGCGATGAAGATTCAAGCGATGAAGAAGAGTCGCAAGAAGTATCAAATTTAGCACTTATGGCAATAGGAGATGATGATGATCTCAATGAGGTAAGTGATCCAACCTATGATGAATTGTATGATGCTTTTAAAAAAATGCATGATGAGTTGATGAAAATTGGTAAAAAGAATGCATGCCTTAAAAAGAAATTACTAGAATTTACAAATGAAAAGGATGCCATGCAAAAATGCAATGAGTCATTGAATGAGAAGATTAAAGGATTAGAATTAGAGAATAAAACTTTGCATAATAGAGTTGCATTATCAAATGAAAAACCTAGCACTTCACATGAGCATTTAGAGCCACATGTACATGATTTGAAAAAGGAAAATGAAATGCTAAAAAAAAAGAATATTGAACTTAGTAATGTTGTTCTAAAATTTACAAATGGGCAAAGGATGTTGGATAACATGCTTAACTCTCAAAAATGTGTTTTTGATAAATGAGGACTTGGGTATAAACCTAACTTGAAGCAAAGTATTATAAGAATTATTTTGTTAAAGCTACCTCCACAAGTGATCATAAGATTGTTTGTCATTATTGTAATCAAAATAGTCACATGAAATATAGATGTCCCATGAAAAGGAATGCATATTATGGAGTCAAATGTATTTGGGTTCCAAAAGGAACTATTGCTAACGCTCAAGGACCCAAAAAATTTTGGGTACCTAAGACATAAGATTTTCTTTACAGGGCTTGAAGAAAAACAAAAATAAATGGTACTTGGATAGCGGATGTTCTAGGCATATGACCAGAAACTATGCATGGTTCTCAAGTTTCACCAAAATCGAAAATGGTGGAGATGTATCCTTTGGAGATAACTTAAAAGGAAAAATTCTCGGAATTGGTAATGGTAGTAAAGTTTCTTCAACTCTAATTGAAAATGTGTGCTTGGTTGAAAATTTGAAACACAATTTGATTAGCATTAGTCAACTATGTGACAAAGGTTATAAAGTTGCTTTTGATAAATCAAGATGTGTTATTGAGAATGCATGTAATGAGAAAATTTTGTTTATGGGAAATAGATGTGGCAATTTTTACACGATTGATATAGAGTGTGCATCTACTCATGATAATTGTTTTTCGGCATTGCATGATGATGGTTGGTTATGGCATAGAAGACTAGGACATGCAAGCATGGATTTGATTTCAAAAATTTCGAAAAATGATTTAGTTAAAGGTCTTCCAAAAATTGGTTTTCAAAATGATAGAATTTGTGAAGCTTGTCAATTTGAAAAACAAATCAAAACCTCTTTCAAAAACAAGAATCATATCTCAACTTCAAAACCTCTTCAATTACTTCACATAGATTTGTTTGGACCTTCTAGATATGCTAGTTTAAGTGGCAAATTTTATGCATTTGTAATTGTAGATGATTATTCTAGATACATATGGGTATTATTCTAGCTAATAAGGATGATGCCATTGATGCATTTAGAATTTTCTGTAAAAAGGTTCAAAATGAAAAGGGTTATTCTATTACTTCTATTAAAAGTGATCATGGTGGAGAGTTTGAAAATCATGCATTTGAAAATTTTTGTAATGATTTTGGCATTGAGCATCAATTTTCACCTAGGACTCCACAACAAAATGGAGTTGTTGAGAGAAAGAATAGATCTATTCAAGAAATGGCTAGGACCATGTTAAATGAAAATGCATTACCAAAATATTTTTGGACCGAAGCCATCAGCACTGCTTGTTGTGTTTTAAATCGGGTGTTGATTAGACCTTATCTCAATAAAACTCCCTATGAGCTTTGGAAAGATAGAAAACCCAACATTGGTTATTTCAAAGTTTTTGGATGCAAATGTTTTATTTTAAACATAAAAGATAATCTTGGTAAATTTGATCCAAAATATGATGTTGGCATCTTTCTTGGGTATTCAAACTCAAGTAAAGCTTATCGAGTTTATAACAAAAGAACTTTAGTTGTGGAAGAATCCATGCATGTTACGTTTGATGAATCTAACCTCTCCTTTGCGGAGAAAGGAGTTGTTAATGATGATGCAGATGGAGAGTTACAAGAAGAATCATCAAAAGAAAATCAAGAGAATGCACCACAAGAAAATCAAGAGGATAGACAAGAAGAACAAACAAATATGGAGCAACAAGAAGGTATTTCTCAAACATTACCCAAGGAGTGGAGGTATGTTTCCTCTCATCCTAAGGACTTAATTTTAGGTAATCCTTCAAGAGGTATTACAACTAGATCATCGCTTAGAAACACATGTGAGCATGCTGCATTTATTTCTCAAATTGAACCAAAATCTTTTGCGGATGCGGAAAATGATGAGTCTTGGATTATGACAATGCAAGAGGAGTTAAATCAATTTGAGAGAAATAAAGTGTGGGAATTGGTTCCGAAACCGGAACATCAATCCATTATAGGCACTAAATGGGTATTTAGAAATAAAATGGATGAATCCTGTGTGGTTGTAAGAAATAAAGCTAGATTAGTGGCTCAAGGATATAACCAAGACGAAGGAATCGATTTTGATGAAACCTTTGCACCTGTAGCTAGATTGAAATCCATTAGGATGTTGTTAGCTTTTGCATGTCATAAAGATTTTATTTTATTTCAAATGGATGTGAAGAGTGCTTTCCCAAATGGTTATATTATGGACGAAGTTTATGTGAAACAACCCCCTGGTTTTGAAAATGAAAAATTTTCAAATCATGTTTATAAGTTATCAAAAGCATTATATGGATTAAAACAAGCACCTAGAGCATGGTATGATAGACTTAAAAATTTCTTGTTGAATAACAGTTTTTTGATGGGAAAAGCGGATACTACTCTTTTTATTAAGAATAAAAATCAAGATATACTTGTTCAAATTTATGTTGATGATATTATTTTTGGTTCTACTAATGAATCTTTGTGCAAAAAGTTTTCCTCTTGTATGAGTAAGGAATTCGAGATGAGTATGATGGGAGAATTGAAGTATTTTCTTGGACTTCAAATCAAACAAAACAATGAGGGGATCTTCATCAACCAAGCTAAGTATGTCAAAGACTTGCTCAAGAGATTTGGTATTGATGAATCAAATGCCAAGAATACTTCAATGAGTACAACAATCAAGCTTGATAAAGATGAAAAAGGTAAAGAGGTTGATATTAAAAAGTATCGATGTATGATCGGATCCTTACTTTACTTAACCGCAAGTAGACCCGATATCATGTTTAGTGTATGTTTGTGTGCAAGATTTCAATAATGTCTCAAGAAATCTTATTTGCTTGCTGTTAAAAGAATTTTTTCGTTATTTGAGTGGAACCATAGATCTTGGCCTTTGGTATCCTAGAGGAACTCATATAGATTTAACTTGTTATTCGGATGCCGATTTTGCCGGTTACAAGGTCGATAGGAAAAGTTCTAGTGGAACTTGCCATTTTCTAAGTCATTCTCTTGTTTCATGGTTTAGCAAGAAACAAAATTCGGTTGCACTCTCAACTACTGAGACAGAATATATTGTAGTAGGTAGTTGTTGTGCACAAGCACTTTGGATGAAACAAATACTTAGAGACTATGATATTAATCTTGAACTAATTCCTATCAAGTGTGATAATACTAGCGCCATAAATCTTTCAAAGAATCCCATTCATCATTCTAGAACCAAGCATATAGAGATTAGACATCATTTCTTGAGAGATCATGTACAAAAGGGTGATATTGCATTAGAATTTATCTCTACGGAAAAACAACTTGCTGATATTTTTACAAAACCCCTTTGCGAAGAACAATTTTCAAAATTTCGGCATGAACTTGGGATGATGAAATTTTCGCATTAACATCTCTATTTATGTTATTGAATCTATTAAAATTGTATGCTTGATAATTGTTAATATTTATGAAGTGTTTGAGCATGTTAGATATATGAGGTGTTTGATTTATTAATTTTTGAATGCTTATGTGCTTCATGAATATATGTTTGTTGGATGGATTATTAGTTTGAATTAATCATCTTTTGGATATTTAAAATCATGAATCATGCATTAAATTGGGCTTGAGATGTTTCGGGATCACAAAATGGTCACGGAATTGATCGAAACTAGCTGGAAAGCAAGTAGCATGCAGGTGGACAGCATTCGGGATCACAAAATGGTCACGGAATTGATCGAAACTAGATGGAAAGCAAGTAGCATGCAGGTGGACAGCAACCAGGCGACTAGCCGCTTGGTCACGGGTTTGGTGTATTTTTTTTTTTGCTTCTTCTTCTTCTTTCGTTATTTTTCTGCACTTGTTCTTTCTCTCACCCAAACCGTGAAACACCTCTCCATTTTCACTTCCAATTTCTTCATTTTTCATCCATTTTTATGCCCAAACCAATGATTCAAACTAAAACCCATGCATCTCATCTTCATTAATCACCTCTCCATCATCTTTTCTTCACTTGTTCTTCACTCGTTCTTCACTCATTCCTTTTTCTCTCTCACGCGTGAATAGTGCCCCTCCATTTTCTTTCTCAAATCTCTTCATCTTTCACCCATTTTCTTGTTAAAATCAACCACTCAAATCATTATTCATCGATTACTCCTTCAATTTTCACTCTCAAAACAACATTTCATCAACTCTCCTCATAAAACCCAAAATAAAAAATCTCATTCTACCCGTTTCTCTCTCTTCATTTTCAAGCTTCCTTTAGCCCATCTTGAATTCAATCTACATCATAAATTAGCTTCATTCATCTCTAGGATTGATTTTCTTGCCTCAAACAAATCTATTTCACTCAAATTTTTTAAACCCGAAATTACATTTTTAAGATTATTTTTCTTCCAACAATGGCGGGTGGTGACAAGTCCAAGGGAAAACACGTGGCCAAGAACTGTAAGGATGATCATGGCGACAATTCAGAGTTTATGTTGATTCATTTTCCACGACCCATGCTTCGGAAACGTTTTCTCGACAATTTCAAGCCAAGGTCGGTCATTATTCCTTATTTTGTCAATCTTAGTAATATGAAGAATTTAAAAATTTGTGATAAATCTCTTAAAGATTTCCTTATTGCTATGGGATGGAAGAATGTGTTGGTTGTTAATGAACATTATTATGAAAATTTAGTCAAAGTTTTTTATTCGAATATGGATACGGAAGTTTCAAATAGAATTGTTACTAATGTTGGGGGAGTTCATATTGAATTTGATGTTGCTTTGTTAAATTCTATCCTTGGAACTCCAAATGAGGGATTGGAACTATAGCCAAAATAAAAGATCCTTAGTTTTCACTTGAGAATGCCGTTCGAAAAATTTGTCGACGGTGTGATTTGTCCTCTGCGTTTCGTCAATCACTTTTGAAATCTCAAGCCTTACCTCTTCAAACTAGAATTCTTCATTATGTTCTTCATCATGTTATTACTCCTTGGTATGGTCATGCGGATGAAGTTAGCCGTTTAGATTTAGCCATATTGGACTGTATTCTAGAGGAGAGGGTGCTAAATATTGGGTATATTATCCTTCATCATATGCTTAGTACTCCCAGCTTAGCCAAAAGATCCCTTCCTTATGCTAGTATTATTACCCGAATTCTAAAGTATTTCTGTGTCCCTATAAACGAGCTATTCTCCTTGAATTTGAGGAAATTAGGTGATGAATCAATCGCTAATTTGGGTTTTTATTGGAGGAACGATGGATGGTCTAAAGATCAAAGAAACAAAAAGGTTACGGAACTTGCTCATACAGATCATCGTTTCTTTAATGATGTTCGTCCCCCACACTTGCTTCATAATCTTAGTGCTCCACATCTCTCACGTCCTCCACCTTCCGAGGGTCTTTCCCACTTTACTTCAGCTGACTCTGAGGATCCGTTGTAGCGGCTGTTAACTAAAGTGGATTCACTTTCTGAGCGGCAAGACAAACTTCAGTCTATGCTTGAAGCTTTTCAACTTCAGTCTATTTCCAAGCGAGAGCGTCTCTTTGCTCAATAGCAGCAGCTTCTTGATGGCCAGTAGCAACTTTTTACAGCTCTTGGATTTCCACCATCATCCTCTTCATCACATCCACCATCTCCTTAGCACTCTATTTTTATTTTTTCATTTGTCACTCTGCACTACATCTCTCCATGCATTGTTGTTTTTCATTTGCTGATGACATCTTGTTATTTGATATTTGGATATGTTGTTTTGTGGATTGAAGATGATTGTTATTTGATCTTCAGATACGTTATCTTTGGATGATGTTTTCGGATTCTTGGAATATTATAACTCTTTGGTTAATTTATATGCTTAATTCTTATGTGTTGCTTGATGACTTGGTGGAGTTGTTGGTTTGTTATACTTGTTTAAGTTTATATGGAAGTATTTTTAATCACGTTGTATATTTGAGAATTTGTTCATTTTTAAGGGGAGACTCTGCCGAAATTTATGCTCGCACAAAATGGGTAATATCTTCATTGAATTATTTTTGGTGGAGTTGTTGGTTTGTTATACTTGTTTAAGTTTATATGGAAGTGTTTTTAATTACATTGTATATTTGAGGATTTGTTCATTTTTAAGGGGAGACTCTGCTGAAATTTTTGCTCGCACAAAATGGGTAATATCTTCATTGAATTATTTTTGATGATCTTATTTTAAATTGCATATATCTATCTTTTATTTTTCTTATAAAGCAGGAGATAAATATGATAAGTTTTTGGATAATATCATTTTGGTTAAATTTTTTAATTGGCCACATATTCATGTTTCTCGATTATCCATTAACATATTATCGGTCTTAGCATTCATTTCTAGTAATTTTGATGATGAAGGGGGAGAGATCATGTATTTTGAATACGGAGACATATAATATGTATTTTGATCTTAAAGTATTTGTGCACGGTTATGAAATATTAAGGGGGAGCTTACAAATTGTTATAGATCATATATTTAGAGGGAGTTTGTTCTTAAATTTGATTTATAAGTTGAAGTCATGTATGTCATGTATGTCATTTATTAAGGGGGAGTTTAATGTCAAAATACATGAGATGTTTGTCATCATAAAAAAGGGAGAGATGCCTAAAGGGCTACACATAATGTAATTTTGATGATAACAAACATGTGTCTTAAGTAAAAATAATAAATATTGTATTTCACATTTTCACTAGTTTTTTGAAGGATAATATTTATACAAGTGAATAAAGTAAGATCAAGATTGAAGACACTCAATGGACAACGGCAACATCAAGAATATAGTTTAGAGCTCAACGAATAAATTAGTGCGATAAATTCTTGTAAAGCCAATAAATACTTGATGCATGATTTAGCATTTGAGAAACTCAAGAGATTAATTCAATTAAATACTTTTCATAAACTAAAAGGTTTTATTTTTATAAAGTCAAATATTTTGTGGATTTGAGTAACTTGGACTTAAATGCTCAGTTTTGAAATCTTTGATTTTAATAAGTATTATTATTTTTAATTTTCGGAGTTGGACGTTTTTACAAACATTTGAAATGTTTTGGGCCATACTATAATTTATGAATATTTTGGACTAAAGTGAAAGATTTTGAGAACTTTAAAAAATGAATATTATGTTGAAAAGGACCTTTTTGCAAAATAATAATATCTTTAGGGTCATATCATAATTTCTAAAAATTTTGGAATGACAACTATTCTTAAGAAATTCTAAAATTAGACCTATTTATAAAATTTTATGACGTTTTAGGCCGTAGTATAATTATAGAAAGTTTTGGGCTAAAGTGTAATTTTAGTGAACATTGTTACTGTAGTAAAAGTAAAAAATAACGGTAATATCACTGTTCGTGAGCGACTAGTCGGATAAATCAAGCGGCTAACTGCTTGGGCGCGGGAATTTACCTATAACGGCTAGTTTTCAGGCTTTAACTATAAAAAGTCGACTCAAACTTCATTGTAAAATCTAATGCAAGCAAATATAAGATCATATAATATATATTGAGCTTCCAAAACGCAAATCATCATTAATTGAATCATTGTTGAGCTATTATTTGCATATCCACTCTTAAAGAGAATTTTTGCTGTAATTTTCATTACTTATCAAATTGTGAGTGTATAAGTGTGAGAAACACTTGGGGTAAAGAGATTGGGGAGATAATCTCTTGATTGTAAAGGTTCATTGACACCTTGAAAATTAATTGTAAGAACTTGAAGCCTTGGGTGGCTTAGATAGTGAAATCCTTGAGCTTGGTTGGCTTGGAGGCGTGGACGTATGCGGGAATTGCCGAACCACGTAAAAATCCGTGTATTTGTTTTTCTCTTCCCTTACTCTTTTATTTTTATGCTTGTTCGAATTTATTGTTTTCTATTCCATTAAGGCGTTAGATTAATTTGTTGTGCGAATTGTATTGTATAATTTTTAAAAACCCAATTCGCTTCCCCTCTTGGGTTGCGTAACTTGCATTTCAAAATTGGTATCAGAGCCAAGGCTCGAGGGCGAGGGTAGAGTGAATGATAAGCTCTTATCCCACATCGCTGGTAAGCCAAAGCTCCTAGTCGCTTATAAGCACTGGGCAGTCCTCACCTTTTGAGAGCTCTTTTGGGGCTGAGTTAGGCCTGGCCCAAGTTTTCCAGAGACAAAGTCTATTTGATGCTCAATTCTCTAATAGGTGGCAAACCATTAGGGACTTCATTTTGAAACACATCATCAAAGTCCTGCAAAAGAGTCACAATAGCACTAGGCAAAGAAAAGTTAAGCTCATTTGTATGTAAACAAGCCTCTTTGCACAAAAGTACAATGATAGGTTGTTTTGAAAAGAAAACCCTCTTAACCTCGTTCTCTTTTGCAAACAAATTCACTTGCTGCCTCTCTTTTCTCTCAACAATATTTTTTTCTATCTTTCCACTTGCTTTTCTCTCAATCTCTCTTTCTTTTGTACTCTCATTTTCTTTTTTTGTATCACTCTCTTTTTATATTGACATTTGATCATTATACATTTGCCTAGGTGTTAATGTACAAAAGTGATTTGCTTTTTATTCATTACAAAAGAATATATATTTAAGTAACCATCATGTGTCACACGCCTATCATATTGCCAAGGTCGCCCCAAAAGAATGTGTCTAGCATGCATGGGTACTACATTACATAGAACTTCATCCTTGTATCTCTCAATAGAGAATGAAACCAGCACTTGTTTATTTCCTTTAACTTCCCCACAATCATTGAGCCATTGTAACTTATATGGCCTAGGATATTTCAAAGTTTTCAAATTAAATTTAGGGAAATTATCATTTGTATACCCTTAGTTTACTCCATTATAAAAAATACTACAACACTTTGAGGGTGTATCAATCGTCCACTCTAAGTTGACAAAATGTATCAGCTGACCAATAAACCGTTAGTTGCCGTTTAAGTATGATGACGTCAGAAGGGTAATTTGGTATTTTCATATGATGCAAGTGATAATTTAAGGGTATACAAGTGATAAAAAGAGAATCTAAGGGTATACAAGTGATAATTTTTAAGGATAAAATTATCAATTCACTGTAACTCCGTTAACTTTCAAACGACAACTAACGGTTTGGTGGTCGGCTGATACATTTTGTCAACTAAGGGTGGACGATTGATATACCCTCAAACTGTTGTAGTATTTTTGATAACAGAACAAATATAGGGTATATGAATGATAATTTCCTTTCAATTTTTCAACTAAACTAGTGCTAGCTACATTAGTACAACTTCCACCATCAATTATCATACTACATACCTTATCTTTGATGTGGCATGTAGTATGAAATATGTTATCACGTTGTACCTCCGCATTCTCTTTTACTTGCATGTTGAGATCACGCCTAGCAACCAGTAATTTACCACCAATAGGATACTCTACACCATTATTAGTTTGCTTACTGGGTTTTGTACTCATATGTTTGACTTGTGTGAAAAGCCTGTATTGATATGTATGAATATGGATTTCCATGTCTCCGCCCATGTGTTTATGTGATGTGTTGTTATGTATTGGGCGTGTGATTATGTACATAGGCATATGTATGTGTGATGGTTCATTGTCATGAGCATGAAAATGCATTGAGTTTTCTATGAATGAGAAAGTGGATTTTAGCAAATGAGATTTCTATTTCATGAGATTTTGCATTGGGGGTCACCTCTTGAAGTTGTGTGGGGGCCACCTCTTGAGACGATGCGAGGGCCACCTCTTGAAAGCCTGAGCGCTACAAAGTGCCACGCATGGTGCAAAGTGCCATGCACAGCATAAAGTGCCATATTGCAGGATACATATTTTATTGAAAGAAAATGAGAAAGTTTGAAAGCGACAAAAAGAGATTTTGATGAATGTATTTATAGTATTTCTAAAGATCATGTCATATCATCCATTGCATTATGTATAAGTATGTATGTATTTCCGTATAAGAAAAACTAGTTTGCTTACTTGGTGTTGTACTCATTATAGTTTATTGTGATTCAGTTTCCAGAAGTCATGATTGATTCGTGACGAGTGAAAAGATGGATTTGAATTAAGGATGGTAGATGGTTTGGCTAAATCTTTAAGTTATTCTGCTGGCTTTTGTATTTGAGGCTCAAATTTTATTAGTGGTAGAGTTATTTAAATACATATGTGAGTTGTAGACATTTTTGCCCTTGGATTTCGGACTGGGGCGTTGCATATGCTTCACTAAAACTGCTAGAATGAATTATTTTTTTTGTCTGATCAGTGTTGTTAGCTTGGTTGTGCTGCTGGAAATGAATTGATCATGGTTCATTAGTCTCAAAATTGCTAGTCTTCTACATGTTGAAATTTGGTTTTTATGTTGTTACAATACTTTCTATTTATTTTGGACTTGTCACTTGTATTTGGATAAATTATATTTGTTGACAATTATCGATAATTAGTTAGTGTTATTCATTTCATTTTCTTTGTCAGTGATTTTTTATTTGTAATATTCATTTTAACAATCTAATTAATTAACTAAATTATGAAATTTTAATTTCTAAATCAATTGCAAGATTTTTATTAAAACGATAATGATTTCATGGTAGTAACAAAATAGTCATTTTTATTAATTATAATTTTAATTTCAGAATTAATTGAAAAAAAATTCAATTAATTACGATTTTTATTTTCGCGCCAAATTTAAGATTTCCCGCTAAAAGTTCAAAATATAGCATGCCAAATTAAAAAAAAGGGTCAAATTCAAAATTATTATATTTCCTTCTAATAAAGTTATGATAGTTGTGTGACTAGTTATATCTATCACAGACTGTGACAGGTATTGTTCTGTCATTAATTCTTGACACTGGCTATAACGACGATATGAACAACCCTCATCCAACCCCTACTATGACAATTTTACTTGTCATAGTAGGTCATTTTTTTTTGTAGTGTATGCAAGCCTATAACTAAGTTTGTAGCAGAATTAGTGTCTTTGATCTGGCAACTAACTCTAGCCTAAGCCAATGAAACCTTCTAGAATACGTATAAAACCCTGATTTCGGCCTAGCTTATTTTCTATCATTACACGGCAGATGCTTGGCGGCTAAGAAACCCTATTAACATACAAATCATAGGATTCTAACCCAATTAGGAAAGCATTCTCAAAGCCATACCTTATAGCACAAGGATTCATACTACCTTTTAAAAAAAAAAGTAAGATCCTTAAGCCTCGTCAAATTAGGTTTTCCTTTAAAACTTGAAAATAGAGCATCCCAGATACGAGTCTCGGGATCATCATGATCTATCATCCGTCAACCAAGATCAAACATAATTGTGACCTACCTTAAATACTCGCTATCAACCTAGCAATCATTTAGAGGTCCAAACATCCTTAAACAACAGACTTCACAGCCATCCAACTTCTTTGTTCAAGGAAAGCTCTTTTTCCTAAATAAAGAACCTTAGTTTAGATTTCTTTAATCTTAAGAAATCGTAAACTAGTCGTTCTATAGATTTCTTCAATCTCAAGAAATCCTAAACCAGCCGTTCTATAGATTTCTTCAATCTCAAGATCAAACATGAGTGTAACCTACCTTAAAGACTCGCTATCAACCTAGTGTTGCAGGTTTTCTAATACTATTGGTGTCAATGTGCAAGTGTATACAACAAGTAATATAATTATAAGTATTCAAGATCGTCTCCACATGGATTGTTGTTATAGGAATTGCCGCAGCAATTTTATCAGTGCAATTTTTATTCAAAATTAGAATTAAGACAAATTATTAAGTCAATGAACTAATTAAGATAAAAATGCTATAAGAACAATGCAATCAAGCAAATTATCACAGCAAATATAAGGATGTAACCAAGGGGAATAGAGTAGTTGAGTGATTAAACTCACTTAATGGTTTTGATTATTTTTTTAATGTTTGGTTCGGTTGCTATAGCATCTACTACAACACTGGGCAGAATCCTTCTGTATTCTCAGTTGTCGCTTGTTGGATGCCTTATATCTAAATGTAACTTAACAGTGATCAATTGTTATGCTAACATAAAATATAGTATTACATGGTTTAGATTCTAATTACCCTATAAGGTGAATCCATATATCTAGTTCATCACTAATTTTAGATTAAGCATGACCATTTTCGAATCAAGTTAAACCCAACTCAAGAAATTTAATCTAAAACCAAGAATCACTCTGATATGTTCCACTAAGACATGCCTTTTTTAGGCTCTTTCTTAACTAGTATCACTAAATGGGCGGTCAGCCGAAATAGTGAATTGAAATAAGTATTATCAAAACAACGTGTTATAACAAACATGCAGTATCAGAGAATATCAGTTAATTAACCATCAAGTTTGTTTATCACTTAACCACAAGTAAATTTAGTTCATAATTTGCGATAAAAAAAAAGCAAAATAGTTTCAGCAATCAAACAATTAATCATAACGAGATAAAAACAAGAGAACAAGAAATAAGAGTGAGATCTGCTTAATGTTCTTCTTGAATCCTTTATTGTAATCGCTAATTCTCTCTCTTGATCTTTGTTTTCTCTTGTTTTGTTTCTTTATTTTTTTTCTCTGATGACGGCTTCCCCCCTTTTTTTTCTTTACTTGTGTGCTCTTTTTATAGTTTAGAATTAGAGCAACCAGAAGCCTAGGGCACATATCTTCCAATTTAGGAAACTCCAAATTGCTATCTTCCTAGTATCTCGCACGAAACCTTCTCTGTCGTTACTCCAGGATTGCTACAGCAATCAGTGCTACAACATTAGCTTTAACATCTGCACTGTTCCAAACTTGTTTCAATTCTTTTCTAATCAAGTTATTTTCTTATCTTTACAAGCCTATTGCAACCGCATTTCTTCCCTGAAATTTGAGCTTCCGGTCACCTACAATTATGCATATGATCTAAGCACACAATTTATTCTAAATCAAACAAAACTTATTCAAAGTAAACTAAAATGGATGATTTAAATTTGTGCAAAACATTATTAAAACTGTGCAAAACATTACTAAAATGTAAAAAAAAACATGTCATTTACTCTCTAAGTAATTATGATTTAAATCTAAAAGTGTAATGATCACTCTCATTTTATAGAGTTATCATACCCCCAAACTTAAACCATTACTTGTCCTCAAGTAATGACAACAACACTCACACTTCAATCACAAGATCATGCAACAACTAACTTAGATTTGTTATCAAATTTACAAGGATTCTCAACCCTCAGATCACACTCTTAATCATGCAAAATTGCCATCACACTCTTAATCATGCAAAATTGCTATAGCAGTTCTATTTTACACTTAGGCCTCATTATGTCCAAAGTGTGTGCACACTTTGATAAAGTCGAGAGGTGCTGCATCTTGCACATACAATATATAACTCAGAGGTAAAGCATAAGTACATTCACATGTGGGGGAGAAGTAGTCACAAATAAGTTCAAATTGTGCTATAGCTAAATTTTTTTATTTGTCAATTAAATTCTCTTCATTGTATCATTGATTTTTCATGTGAATGTTTATCACTTATAATGATGACACCCAATTACTCAACCAATGCATGGATCAGATTTGCTGTAGCAATGCTATAATATAGTCTTATCTAAAGACATATTTTAACTCAAGGCCGAACATAGGGCTGATGAACAGACTTGGCTACTCAATATCCTAGACAAAAGACTTTTTTTTTTATTGCTTCAACAATGCTCATAGCTCTTGTTGCCTTTGGACTCAAGTCTGCATATGGAGTGCATACTCAGCCCTGGTTACTTAGCAACTTAAGCCATTGGAGCATAATTTATTTCATAATAAGAACAGTTCAATAATAATTTCGCCCCTCCAAAACTTGAGATATTTTCTACCCTTTTTCATTTTTCGGGCTCAAATCGATGAAAGAAAAACAAATTTGGGCATATATTACTAAAAGAAAATCAAGTTAATAAAAGGTCTATACGACCCTTTCATATTCCTTTGATGTCATAGGAACCGACCTTTGCCAAAGTTCTCTATGGACAATGGGGAAGAACGCGGAAAACCAACCCCCTTGTCACAGTTAATGAACTTCTATTTTTTTCATGTTTGGACATAATTTCAACCTATCTAAAAATTATCCTTACTTGATAGTCACAAATACTTAATAACACTCAATATATCTTTATTAGGTTTTCCAAACCATACACAAATACTAGATAACAAAACTTCACATAACAACACAACACAAACATATGCACTTTCAGACACATTACATCATAACACACCCCTCCCCCAAACTTGAGAGGTGTTGTGTCCTCACACGCACACAAAACCAAAGAACAATAAACAAGCATATACGAAATATAAAGACATGCAAATTAGATAAGAAAACGAAAGAAAATAGACATACAAAATGAAAGATTTTTTTTTCTTTTAGAAATAAGAAAATAAACTGACTGGTAGGGGGTACTCCCTTGCTGTTGGAGGGCATTGCTGCAGCACTGGTGAAGCAAAATCATTGCTGTGGGGCTCCACCTTAGGCACTCTTCCTTGGTGAGATGCATGTTGCAGCAATCAATTTTTTCTTCTTCTTGTTTTGACTAGTTAAGGGGGTATTAGCGACTTCTTGAGGTGCGGGCTGATCATACTTTGCTCTCTTAGTTTCTGGTTCTTTTGATGCTTGCATTACTGCAGCATCTCCAGTGGGTTGTGCCTCTTTACGCTTGCTAGATACCTTGGGAGTTTGGTTAGGAGATTTGATATAAGGTTTCTAAGTTGTAGTTGCTGGAGGGGTTGCTATAGCGGTTTCCCCAAATGTGATTTCAATAATAATGTCCAGCAAATTCTTCTTTTCTACAGCAGTTTGTGTAGCCCTGGTAGCAGCTGCTTCAATTTTTGCATAAATATTATCTTGATCGTCGTCTGATTCTTCATCAGTCAGAACTTTTTCCATGCCTTTGCTTGGAAACATTGCAACCGAGGGTTCATCATCATGCTCATCCTCTGTCTCTTATTCATCAACTTTTGTTATGTTTATCTTTTTGTACTTAAGAGGCACCACTGGAGGTGCCTCATCCTTTTCTGTTGTTGATTCTTCTTCAGTAACTTGTTCCTCCTCTATTTCTTCTTGTTCATTTTCTTTCCCTCTTTCTCTTCCTCAGCTGGTGGTGGTTCTTCCTCAAATTCATATTCTTCTTCACTCTCTGTTGTTGCCATTACTACTGGAGCATCCCCTGCTGATGCTTGGAAATTAAACGGCTTCAGCAAGGAGTCAGGGAAGTCTTTGTTCTTGTTCTTCATGTAGACTGCAAACTGATGCATATGGTCTTTAAGGTGCATCAAATAATTCTAAAATATTTGATTTTCTTCTTTTTGTGCGTGTACATGTTCATTGATGGTGTCACTCAATTCTTGTAGCCTCCTCTCAATACCAGTGACATTCCTTGCTTTGGTTATAGTAACAAGTTCTGGTGTTACTATTACAGCAATTTCCCCAGCAATTCTTTCAATAGTTCGGGCAATTCTTTCACCCTAGATACCAGCCAAATGCTGGTGATGAGTGAGGGAAACAACAAAGCAGTAGTCTTGTGTTTTTTCATGGCACACTCTCTAATCTCCCTCTCTATAATTTTCCCAACATCAATTGGTAAACCCTTGAGAATGACATATAATAGGATAAGCCTTTCATGAGATATGATGGTGGTGTGTGTGATGGGTATCAATCAAGATTTTACCCATACTTTGGCTATTGGTTTCAAGTCAATTCTATTCACTACTCTGCCTTCCTCATTCAACCATGAACTACCCTCCACCGTAAAGGTTTTAAGCACATTACTCCACTTCTTAGCAGTCATTTTCTCCACCATTTTTGAATACTCACAATCAATATCATATGGCAAGTTATAAAAAGCATTGATTACCCTTGGATCTAAAGAGACTTGAACATTTCTTACCATTATTATGCATTGGTCTTGCCACAGCATGTTGGAGTAAAATTCCTTAACGATTGGGAGCACAGGGTCTCGTGAGTGAGTGAAAAAATCTAGCCATCCTCTCTTTACTGCAGTAGCATAAATTGTGTTGATTGTTCCTGATGGCTGTGGAGGGAATTGAAAACTTTTTTATGAGAACCATCAAGAGAATACCATTAAAGTTTCAAGTGATCCTTTGCACATTCATGGAGGCCCAATTACAAGAGCTAGAGCAAAAAAGATGCAAGCTGCTTTTAATAGATTAATTGAGGAAATATGGATTGAAAATGCAATTCAAGATGCAAGACATCATGAATTGGGCTTGAAGAGAAGACAAGGCATTGTGGGCATTATTCAAGCTATTGGGCAGCCAAATCCACAATTTGGATCAAATGCATAAAGAGCTAGATTTGGAGTTCTCTAGAAGGAGTTATGACCAATTCATTATATTTCGTTCAGACTTGGGATTTTCAACGACTACTTTGTTTTTCAACTTCATTTATTTGTTTTGTTTCAAGTTTGTCAATGTGTAAGGTAAGTCTACTTTCAGTGATGGTGGGCTAACATTAAATTTGTCAATGATAGCATTAATTATGGTAGGCTAGCATTAATTATGGTGGGTTGATGAAGACTTTTGAAGCATTCTTTGACTAACCTATACTTGGAGGGTTGTTCCAATGTTTACATTTGTATTTTTAGGATCTTGGCTTTCTATTTGTATGTAATACAATTAGAGATTAATGTTATTTGAATTTGAAAGATTATTCTTTCTTTGATGATTTTGAGACACCTTCTCATCTATTTCTTGAGTGTGGCGTCAATATAATTCTCTATACCTTTGGTTCATGTTTTCTTAAGCATTGGGTCAAAATTTTGTTTTTCATAAACATGTTTAGAACTTTCTTGGGAAGTTGAAACTTCAAATTAAGTGTGGATTTCAAAGTTTTATTGTGGGATTCGCATCATTTGGTATCAGAGCTAGTTTCTAATCAGGTTTGAATGTCTTATTTATTCTGATTAAAAAAAGAAAAAGAAAAAAAGTACAAAAAAAATTGCAAAAGGAATCAAATATTCCTACTTTCATCAAATTGAATTTTAGTTATTCATTTTCCTTGACATTGTTTACACACATATCAATTGCGTTCCTTTACTTTCTTTCTTTCTTTTCATTAATTTCCTTTGTCGTTCTTTGTGTTCTCTTAATTCATTTTCTTTGTTTAGTGTTGGTTTGTCATATTTGGTGTGCCACCTGGGGTTTTCTTGATTTTGTTTATTTAGTTCAATAAAGAACTGAAAGAAAGAATTAAGTGTGATTAAAAAAAAAGTTTGTGAGATCATTAAAGGGTAAAAACCAATTTACGTGTTAAACACGAGAGTTAATTGACATCAAATTGAGTGAAACACGTGAGGGAGTGTTGTGAGGTTTTTTTGTTAACATTTTTTTTCAGATCAAAAATATGTCAAAAGACCAAGAAGCTATAGACCAATCAATCATACTCAAAGCCATGCAACAACAATTTGAGCATATTAATCTGATGTTTGGAGAGATCTGTTACAAATTGGAGAGGCAAGACACTACCATAGCCAATCTACAAAGGAGGCAACAACCAATAGCTCCTAATGTAAGAGGTAATCAAGGGCATGCTGCCATGAGAGAAAAAGATGGTGATGACCTAGATAATTTTGATGACCAGGCCACTGTTGACATGTGTGGAAGAGATGATAGAAGGGCAAGACATATAGATCTTGATTTGGGGAGTATCAAACTAAAAATTCCCTCTTTTCAAGGTAAAAATGATTCGGAAGCTTATTTGGAGTGGAAAAAAAAAAGTGGAGGTAAGTAAACTAGATTTCCAAACTAGATTTCACTTGATTCGTTTGGAAATCTAGTTTACTTACCTCCACTTTTTTCACTAGATTTCCAAACTAGATTTCACTTGATTCATGCCTTCATAAACAATTTCAAGTTTGTGCCAAATTTCATTAGCGCTTTCACAACTAGATACTCTATGAAACTCTTTCTTATCGAGGACACAAAACAAGGCATTCATGGCTTTGGAATTTAGAGAAGCTTTTCTCTTTTCCAATTCATTCCATTCCCGTGAAGGTTTTGGAATGTCTTCCCCGAATTCATTTTTAGTCAAAGGCATAAATGGACCATCACATACAACTTCCCAAATTTCATAATCTAGTGCTTGTAAATAAATTCTCATCCTAGTTTTCCAATACGGGTAGTCATTTCCGTCAAAGAACGGTGACCTAGTTGTGGATTGTCCTTCCCTAAAGGTTGAATTATTTTAGGTTGCCATGGATCTTTTACTCTAGACGGTTAAGTCCTAACAAGAGAACCAAGCTCTGATACCAAATGAAATCCAAGTTACGCAACCCAAGAGAGGGGGTGAATTGAGTTTTTAAAAATTATGCAATACAATTCGTACAACAAATTAATCTAACGCCTTAATGGAATAGAAAAGAATAAATTCAAATAAGCATAAAAATAAAAGAGTAAGGGAAGAGAAAAACAAACACATGGATTTTTACGTGGTTCGGCAATCCCCGCCTACGTCCACGCCTTCAATCCAACAAAGTTCGAGGATTTCACTATCCAAGCCACCCAAGGCTTCAAGTTCTTACAATTGACTTCCAAGGTGTCAATGAACCTTTACAATCAAGAGATTATCTCCCCAATCTCTTTACCCCAAGTGTTTCTCACACTTATACACTCACAATTTGATAAGTAATGAAAATTACAACAAAAACTCTCTTTAAGAGTGGATATGCAAATAATAGCTCAACAATGATTCAATCAATGATGATTTGTGTTTTGGAAGCTCAATATATGTTATATGATCTTATATTTGCTTGCATTAGATTTTAGAATGAAGTTTGAGTTGAGTTTTTATAGTTAAAGCCCGAAAACTAGCAGTTATAGGTAAATTCCCGCGCCCAAACGGTTAGCCGCTTGATTTATCCGGCTAGCCACTCAGGAACAATGATATTACCGTTATTTTTGAATTTTACTACAGTAACACTGTTTACTAAAATTACACTTTGGCCTAAAACTTTCTATAATTATACTATGGTCCAAAACATCATAAAACTTTGCAACTAGGTCCAATTTTAGAATTTCTTAAGAATAATTGTCTTTCCAAAACTTTCTGAAATTATGATATGGCCCCAAAGATATTATTATTTCACAAAAAGGTCATTTTCAACATAATATCCATATTTTTTAAAGTTCTCAAAATCTTTCACTTTAGTCCAAAATATTCATAAATTATAGTATGGCCCAAAATATTTCAAATGTTTGTAAAAACATCCAACTCTGAAATTTAATAATAATAATACTTATTAAAATCAAAGATTTCAAAACTTAGCATTTAAGTCCAAATTACTCAAATCCACAAAATACTTTACTTTATAAAAATAAAACCTTTTAGTTTATGAAAAATATTTAATTGAATTAATCTCTTGAGCTTCTCAAACCATGGATCAATTAAATCATACCGGCTTTACAAGATTTTATCGCACTAATTTATTCGTTGAGCTCTAAACTATATTCTTAATGTCGCCGTTGTTCGTTGAGTGTCTTCAATCTTGATTTCACTTGATTCACTTGCATAAATATTATCCTTCAAAAAACTAGTGAAAATGTGAAATACAATATTTATTATTTTTAGTTAAGACACATGTTTGTTATCATCAAAATTACATTATGTGCAGCCCTTTTGGCTAACAATCTCCCCCTTTTCGATAATGACAAACATCTCATGTATTTTGACATTAAACTTCCCCTTAATACATGGCATACATGATTTCAACTTATAAATCAAATTTAAGAACAAACTCCCCCTAAATATATGATCGATAACAATTTGTAAGCTTCCCCTTAATATTTCATAACCGTGCACAAATACTTTAAGATCAAAATACATATTATATGTCTCCGTATTCAAAATACATGATCTCTCCCCCTTCATCATCAAAATTACTAGAAATGAATGCTAAGACCGATAATATGTTAATGGATAATTGAGAAACATGAATATATGGCCAATTAAAAATTTTAACCAAAATGATATTATCCAAAAACTTATCATATTTATCTCCCCCTTTACAAGAAAAATAAAAGATAGATATATGCAATTTGAAACAAGATCATAAAAAATAATTCAATGAAGATATTACCCATTTTGTGCGAGCAAATATTTCGGCAGAGTCTCCCCTTAAAAATGAACAAATCCTCAAATACACAACGTGATTAAAAACACTTCCATCTAAGCTTAAACAAGTATAACAAACCAACAACTCCACCAAGTTATCAAGCAACACATAAGAATTAAACATATAATTAACCAAAGAGTTATAGTATTCCAAGAATCCGAAAACATCATCCAAAGATAACGTATCTAAAGATCAAATAACAATCATCCTCAATCCACAAAACAATATATCCAAATATCAAATAACAAGATGTCATCCGCAAATGAAAAACAACAATGCATGGAGAGATGTAGTGCAGAGTGACAAATGAAAAAATAAAAATAGAGTGCTAAGGAGATGGTGGATGTGATGAAGAGCATGGTGGTGGAAATCCAAGAGCTGCAAAAAGTTGCTGCTGGCCATCAAGAAGCTGCTGCTGTTGAGCAAAGAGACGCTCTCACTCAGAAATAGACTGAAGTTGAAAAGCTTCAAGCATAGGCTGAAGTTTGTCTTGCCGCTCAGAAAGTGAATCCACTTTAGTTAACAGCTGCTACAACGGATCCTCAGAGTCAGCTGAAGTAGAGTGGGAAGGACCCTCGGAAGGTGGAGAACGTGAGAGATGTGGAGCACTAAGATCAGGAAGCAAGTGTGGGGGACGGGCATCGTTAAAGAAACGATGATCTGTAGGAGCAAGTTCCACAACCTTTTTGTTTCTTTGATCTTTATACCATCCATCGTTCCTCCAATAAAAACCCAAATTAGCGATTGATTCATCACCTAATTCCCTTGAATTCAAGGAGAGTAGCTCGTTTAGCGGGACACAGAAATACTTTAGAATTCGGGTAATAATACTAGCACACTCTCCTCTAGAATACAGTCCAATATAGCTAAATCTAAACGACTAACTTCATCCGCATGACCAGACCAAGGAGTAATAACATGATGAAGAACATAATGAAGAATTCTAGTTTGAAGAGGTCAGGCTTGAGATTTCAAAGGTGATTGACAAAACGCAGAGGACAAATCACGCCGTCGACAAATTTTTCGAACGACATTCTCAAGTGAAAACCAAGGATCTTTTATTTTAGCTCTAGCACTATATAGTTCCAATCCCTCATTTGGAGTTCCAAGGATAGAATTTAACAAAGCAACATCAAATTCAATATGAACTCCCCTAACATTAGTAACAATTCTATTCGAAACTTCTGTATCCATATTTGAATAAAAAACTTTGACTAAATTTTCATAATAATGTTCATTAACAACCAGCACATTCTTCCATCCCATAGCAATAAGGAAATCTTTAAGAGATTTATCAGAAATTCCTCTACGGCTCTCTCATACTGCTATGATTACAGCAGTTTCTACTGGCCAAGAGTCGAATCTTCCGATCTATGGATTTTTCTCAGAAAGGTATCCAGTCTATCCTGACAAAGTCAACAGTCATTTCTTATGGGATGTTCCAGAAGCCCATATGTGTAATTCCAATTGTCCTTACTTGGATGACACAGATGATGACGAAGACTTTGAAATCATTAGAAGAAGGAGAAGGAGAAAGAAAAAGCCTCATATTCCTAAAACTCCGTGTCGGCCCTATCCTCTAGGACCACTAGATGATCCAGAGTCAGATCAACCTTTACCAATCTACAAGAAAGCACTCAGGCAAATAAAAAGAGAGTCCTCATCTAAGTCTGTCCCAGTCTAACTGCAAATCAAGTCATGCTTGATGTTTTCATCTTCTAGCCAATCATACCAAGAATTCTTTCCTCCACTCGAAAGACACATAGACCCATAAACCAAAGTTGTTTCTCAACCCTATGTACAATCACCAATCACAACCTCTGGAGCACCAAAAGCACCAAAACAGTATGTGGCAGTGCTAAATTGGCAAACCCAAAATGCCAGTGCTCAAAACCAAGCACTTTACCATCTTGATAAACACCATCTTGATAAAAAAATTGATAAAGTGGCATCACATGTGTCATAAACAGGACTAAAGGTGGACATAATTATTGGCTGGCTTGAACAAATTTATTCAAATCTGTAAAACAGAATCTCTGAATTGGATATTGATCTCAGAATGATGATCAACAATCGTATTTGGGGTCTAAAATTCAATAAGAAAGAGGCAGAGATCAGACAGTTGAAAGCAGAATTAGCCAGAATTGATGCTGACAAAGCACAACCTTCCATTTTTACCAAAACACAGTCCATACCTATACCAGTACTACTATTCACATCATATCAACCTTTTTACAATTCTCCTAAACAATTAACTTATGACCACTTCTTTGGTCTTTCTCATCTCTATTCCACAAACCCAAATATTCCTTCAATTCCACCGCCAAAGCCGACCTTACCAAGAAAACCCAAATCAAATGTCAAAATCTCAAAGCCTTCACCCCAAAGATGATCTTCAAATTCTAGAAGATTCTCCTAAAGCAAATCCTGAACCTCCGAAGAAAGACAAGGCTCTAGTAGATTGATCACCAAAATAGTGGCTCAGATTCAACCTCAGAAGAAAGTTTACCCTCCACAGATAATCTTAGCTCATCTGAACAAACTTCTGCGGACTCAGAGTCTCAATATGCAGATATTTCTAGTCTTCTAATGGCCACAAAAACAGAAAAACCTAGTACATCTACTCCTGTTGTTGATGAATCTTCTGATGATAATAATGATGACCAAGGCTCACAAACAAAATTGGCTCCACCAGTTCCTCCGGTTTCTGAAAATTCTTCCAAACCATCTTCTTCACTATGGTTTACATTTGATGACATCCCTCATCACAAATGGCAGGCTCGACATCAAGAATTTGCTGCATGGATTGATGTGCAAATGACAAGGTCTCATGCACAATCTCAGAATGTTCTCCGTGAGTTTTGTTCTAGATTCACTGGGTCATTACAAGATTGGTTTGAAAGTCTAGGGGAATACAGACAACTCCAATTGATTCAAACCACCATCCCTATAGTTCTTGCAGTCATTTATGAGCAGTTTATTGGAGAACCCGCCGCATCAACTGAAGCATCTAGAAAAGAATATCACCAGATGAAATGTTGTTCTCTTAAACGACATCACCTAGAAATGCATTACAAAAGAATGAGCATGCTTTATTACAAATTGAATGGATTCAATGATTCATCTTTAAAGCATGTCTTTGCTGCATCTTTACCACCAGAGCTTCAACCAGAGCTTCAAAGACAATTGACAGCCTTTAACCTCGACATAGCAAATATCTCCCTTGGAAAAATCTTTCAATTAACCATGCTATGCCTTGAAAAGATCTGTGAGCAAAAAGATTTGTTCAAAGATCTTATTGAACACAAAGAACCCTTTGTCTCAGCTTGTAAAAAACCCTACCTCAAAATTTAGTGCAAAGATGACAAAAAATGCACTTGTCCAACCAACAAAAAGAAGCACTGCAAGAAACATTTCCATAAATCTTCTTCCAAAAAACTAAAGAAGCCTTACCGATACTTCAGAAAAAAGGATCCTTCCCAGTTTAGAAAAAAAGAAATACAATCGCTATTTTATTTGTAAAAAGTGCGGACATTTTGCCCGCAATTGCCCAAATAAGTTAGTAAAAGTTGTTCGTCTCATTCAGTACCTGCAGAAATCTTCCATACTTTTTGACAACGAAGATGTTGAATCCATCTTCTTATAACAATCGGAGAAAAATGATCATACAACCTCCGCTGTTCAAGAAATTAACAAAAATTCATTCCAAACTTACTGGTCCTTCAGTAAAGATTTCAGTCATGCCTTCTAAATTCCATAAACCTGTCTCAATCATTGGTTTCCTTGATACCGGGGCACAACGCAGTATGCTTAATCCTAGAATCCTTCCTCCAAATTATTGGGAAAACCGTACTGAATACTTCAGAGTTGCAAATGGCAAAATTTTTGAAACCTCTCTCATTACCAAAAAACCCATTGGTATCCAGTACTTTCCAAACTGTATCATTTGGCAAAAAATTGCTGGTTCATATTTACCAGATAAAGATCTCTTAGGATTTGATATCCTCTAACTGGTAAAAAATCTTTTCATTACGCCAACAAGCATTAAATTCAAACAAATATTTATGCCTTATACAGATGTTCTCTGCCTATATACATTGTCTGATACAGCTCCCCCTTATACCTCCATTTCCCAAAAGTTCTTTGAACTTTGTTCAGAAAATCACTCCCAATTTACTCATTCATCACCACTTTGGAAAAATGAACAATTTTTTATCCATCTTCCTTTAAAACTTAATGAAGATGTCAATCCCACAAAACCTACACATCCACGGATGCCTCCGACTGATCTCTCTCTCGCCAAGCAAGAATGCTCTCTATTACTTCGGTAAGGTCTCATAGAACCTACTACTTCAGATTGGGCTTGTTAAGCTTTCTATGTTGAGAAGCGCTCTGAATTAGTTCGTGGAAAAAAAAGGATTAGTTATTGACTACCAGCCACTTAATGCTTTCTTTAAAGATGATAAATTTCCTCTTCCAAAGATCCAGTCCCTATTCATTCATCTTCAAGGAGCAAAGGTATTTTCAAAGTTCGATCTTAAAGCTAGTTTTTGGTAACTTGGCATTTCTCTAGAAGACCGTCCCAAAACAGCTTTCTGTATCCCTGATGCTCACTATCAGTGCACAGTCCTACCCTTCGATCTCAAAGTTGCTCCCTCATTATTTCAAAAAGCAATGGTTAAGATCTTCTCTCTAATCATCCATCATGCTTTAATCTACATTGATGATATCTTGTTGTTTTCCCACAACCACCAAACACATCAACAGCTCCTTTTAGATTTCTTAGAAATCGTGCAGACACATGGCATCATGCTTTCTGAAAAGAAAAACAACATAGGAAAGGAATCCATTGATTTTCTTGGCATGGTCTTAAAAGATGGCCACTACCATCCAAGACCACACTTGCAGCAGAATTATTAAAGTTTCCAGATGCTGATCTTAATAAAAAGTAAATTCAACAGTTCCTTGGAATTGTTAATTATGTTAGAGACTTTATTCCAAAAGTTGCGGTCCATACAGCAAGCTATCACGCCTGCTTAAAAAGAACACTCCACCATGGGGTCCGGCTCAAATAGAAGCTATAAAACAGCTAAAAAAGATAGCCCAGTCACCTCCTCCACTCAGAATTCCCACTATAGGACAACGCATTCTCCAGATAGATGCTAGTGATGACTTTTGGAGTGCCATCTTTGTGGAAAAGATAGGTGACTCAGAATCCTATTGCGCTCATGCAAGTGGACAGTTCAAAGATTCAGAAAAGAATTATCATGTGATTCACAAGGAATATGGAATCAAGAAATTTGAATTTCATCTCATCAGCCACAATTTCCTTATCAGAATAGACAACAGTTCTTTAAATTTGAATTTCATCTCATCAGCCACAATTTCCTTATCAGAATAGACAATAGTTCTATTCCAAAGATCTTTGACTTCAAGAACAAATTGCTTTCTGACAAGCAAGTACTCAATTTAAAGACATGGTTCGCAAAGTATGATTTCACAGTCCAACACATCAAAGGTGATAAAAATCTTATCCCTGATTTCCTCACCCAACCATCTATAAAAAGCCCTTTTCTCATCTCTTCAATCAAGACCATCCCAATTATAACCATGTATCGATCACTTCCCTTCAAAGCTTTAACCCAAAAAGCTTTTCCTTTAAACCTCACATTCCAATCAGCTTTCCAAATCCAAGACTTTGCAAAGAAATTTCTTTACAGGTATTTCATGAATGTTCACAGAACCAAATCGGAAAGGTTTCCGTTTTTATGTTTGGAACACCTGTTCCTCACTGGCTTCCCCATTGTTCCAAGCCTCACCATCTCTGAAGCTGAGTTATGGTACATGTGGTGTCTCACAGCCCTGTTTGCTACAAAACTTGTTCTTCGTGTCCTACCAACCCTTCGACATATCTCTACCCTAGATCATGCACCCACACTTCTCTGGACGCTCCTTCAATGGTTTTCACCACTCACCTGGTGGCGTAAGCAATTGCAGAATTTATCTAACTTTCATCAATTAGATAGGATTCCAGATCAAGAAGCAGATATGTTTACTTCAGTATTCATAGCTCACAAACCATATTTCCAATATCCTGAAATAAAAGATTACTGGACCCAAGACATGGCGTACGAATGAAAAACCTTCCCTCATCATTTCCCTCTTAACCATGATCCTACAATCATGTCCACTCTCAAAGCCTATTTGTTATAACTCAACAATGTCCAACCTATCCCAACAAACATTCACCATACATCCATTGGTCCTTCCCATACTCTTAAAGTTATACCAAGGACCTAGATATGTACTCCAGGATCCAGCTATAGTCCTCATGGAATTCTTGTTCGTGAACAACGACCTGATTACACTAATATTCTTTTCCAAGACGCCCAAGACCCTTGGGAAGACTTCCAATCTTTATTGCCAACACAAGAAACTCAGTACACTGTCACTGAACCAGGTTCCTCATCCACTCCAACTCCAGCACAAACAAAAGAAATCCCAGAGTTAGATGAAGACTATCTGATCTACCAAGAGATTCAAAAGGCAAAAGAAGACTATGAAAATGAAACTGGTAATGTGTCTCCATCCAGATTTCCCTCAACTCCATAATAGCCTCACATGCCTACAGAGTCATCCGGGAATCTTGGATTTTCCTTCTTTCAATAAATGACAGGGGTCTTATCCTGTCTAAAGTGTGTTTCAGCTTTTTATGCTTTTTAGAATGTATTATTATTTTCTTTTGTCGTTTTCTTTAAAGAAAGATAAAGGTTCTGTCTTATCTTGGCTTTTCAGCTCTATTTAAGAGCTCTTCCGTCTTTGTAAAATTCAGATTGCCATCAATAATATTTCTAAGTTTTTCATAAAACCTCTACGGCTTACTAAGTTTCTCTCTTCTTCTAGGTAACGAAGAAAATACTTGAGTTATTAAACTAAAAGCATTCATCTCTATTTTTTTATACTAAGTATGCACTACACTTTCCTTTCTTAAAGGATCCTGTGTATCAGAAAAGTCATGATTTATTTATAAAACCAATTTAAGAAAAAATTATTTTCTCACAATGTTCACCCTCCTTGAAGGTCAGAGGTGACCTGTTTTCGGGTGGTATCGTGATCAATGGTTTTTTCTTTTTTGGGTTTTATATCTCAGGGATTATAGGTATATCGGCTGGAAATCAGAACTTGCAGACTACTGATCCAAAGGATAGTCTAGCACTATAATAGTTCAGGTGTAACAATGCCACGTACCTCACAAACCCGTTGGTATCAGAGCCAAGGCCCCAGGGCGAGGGTAGAGTGAATGTTAAGCTCTTATCCCACATCGCTGGCAAGCCAAAGCTCCTGGTCGTTTATAAGCGCTGGGCAGTCCTCACCCTTTGACAGCTCTTTTAGGGTTGAGTTAGGCCCGGAAAACCAAAGAAGCCTTACCGATACTTCAGAAAAAGGATCCTTCCCAGTTCAGAAAAAAGAAATACAATCGTTGTTTTATTTGAAAAAAGCGCGGACATTTTGCCTGCAATTACCCAAATAAGTCAGCAAAAGTTGTTCGTCTCATTCAGCACCTGCAGCAATCTTCCATACTTTCTGAATCCATCTTTTTAGAACAATCGAAGAAAAATGATCATACAGCCTTCATTCTTGCCGAATCAACAGATTCAGAACCAGATAAAATTTCTGTGATCTCCACTATTCAAGAAATTAACCAGATTCGTTCCAAAGTTATTGGTCCTTCGGTAAAGATTTCAGTCATCCTTTCTAGATTCCATAAACATGTCTCAGTCATTGGTTTCCTTGATACCGGGGCACAACGTAGTATGCTTAATCCTAGAATCCTTCCTCCGAATTATTTGGAAAACCATACTGAATACTTCAGAGCGGCAAATGGAAAATTTTTTTAAACCTCTCTCATTACCAAAAAACCCATTGGTATCCAGTACTTTCCAAACTGTATCATTTGGCAAAAATTGTTGGTTCAGATTTACTAGACAAAGATCTCCTCCTACGATTTGATATCCTCCACTGGCAAAAAATCTTTTCATTACGCCAACAAGCATTAAATTCAAACAAATATTTATGCCTTATACAGATGTTCTCAGCCTGTATACATTGTTTGATACAGCTCCCCCTTATACCTCCATTTCCCAAAAGTTCCTTGAACTTTGTCTAGAAAATCACTCCCAATTTACCCATCCATCACCACTTTGGAAAAATGAATAGTTTTTTATCCATCTTCCGTTAAAACTTAATGAAGATGTCAATCCGACAAGCGCTACACATCCAGGGAAGCCTCCGACTGATCTCTCTCTTGCCAAGCAAGAATGCTCTCAATTACTTCGGCAAGGTCTCATAGAACCTACTACTTCAGATTGGGCTTGTCAAGCTTTCTATGTTGAGAAGCACTCTGAATTAGTTCATAGAAAAAAGAGATTAGTTATTGACTACCAGCCACTTAATGCTTTCCTTAAAGATAATAAATTTCCTCTTCCAAAGATCCAGTCCCTATTCATTCATCTTCAATGAGCAAAGGTATTTTCAAAGTTCGATCTTAAAGCTGGTTTTTGGCAACTTGGCATTTCTCCAGAAGACCGTCCCAAAACAGCTTTCTGTATCCCTGATGCTCACTATCAGTGGAGAGTCCTACCCTTCGGTCTCAAAGTTGCTCCCTCATTATTTCAAAAAGCAATGGTTAAGATCTTCTCTCCAATCCTCCATCATGCTTTAATCTACATTGATGATATCTTATTGTTTTCCCATAACCACCAAACACATCAACTATGAATACCGAAGTAAACATATCTACTTCTTGATCTGGCATCCTATCTAACTGATGAAAGTTAGATAAATTCTGCAATTGATTACGCCATCAGGTGAGTGGTGAAAACCATTCAAGGAGCATCCAGAGAAGTGTAGGTGCATGATCTGGGGTTGAGATATGCCGAAGGGTTGGTAGGACAGGAAGAACAAGTTTTTTAGCAAACAGGGCTGTGAGACACCACCTGTACCATAACTCAGCTTCAGAGATGGTGAGGCTTGGAACAATGGGGAAGCCAGTGAGGAACAAGTGTTCCAAACATAAAGACGGAAACCTTTCTAGTTTGGTTATGTGAACATTCATGAAATACATGTAAAGGAATTTCTTTGCAAAGTCTTGAATTCGGAAAGCTAATCGGAAAGTGAAGTTTAGAGGAAAAGCTTTTTGGAAAAGAACTGTTGTCCATTTTGATAAGGAAATTGTGGCTGATGAGATGAAATTCAAATTTCTTGATTTCATATTTTACTGCAAGAATTTCCTTGTAAATCACATGATAATTCTTTTATGAATTTTTGAACTGTCCACTTGCATGAGCGCAATAGGATTCTGAGTCACCTATTGTTTCCACAAGAATGGCACTCCAAAAGTCATCACTAGCATCTGTTTAGAGAATATGTTGGCATGTAGTGGGAATTCTGAGTGGAGGAGGTGACTAGGCTATTTTTTTAGCTGATTTATAGCTTCTGTCTTAGCCGGACCCCATGGTGGAGTGTTTTTTTTAAACAGGTGTGATAGCTAATTGGTGTGGACCGTAACTTTTGGAATAAAGTCTCTGACATAATTAATAATTCAAAGGAATTGTTGAATTTGCTTTTCATTGAGATCAGCGTCTGAAAACTTTAATAATTTTGCTGCAATGTGTGGTCCTGGATGGTAGTGGCCATCTTTTAAGACCATGCCAAGAAAATCAATGGATTCCTTTCCTATGTTGCTTTTCTTTTCAGAAAGCATGATTCCATGTGTCTGCACGATTTCTAGGAAATCTGAAAGGAGTAGTTGATGTGTTTGGTGGTTGTGGGAAAATAACAAGATATCATCAATGTAGATTAAAGCATGATGGAGGATTGGAGAGAAGATCTTAACCATTGCTTTATGAAATAATGAGGGAGTAACTTTGAGACCGAAGGGTAGGACTGACCACTGATAGTCAGCATCAGGGATACATAAAACTGTTTTGGGACGGTCTTCTGGAGAAATACCAAGTTGCCAAAAACTAGCTTTAAGATCGAACTTTGAAAATACCTTTGCTCCTTGAAGATGAATGAATAGGGACTGGATCTTTGGAAGGGGAAATTTATTATCTTTAAGGAAAACATTAAGTGGTTGCTAATTAATAACTAATCTATTTTTTTCATGAACTAATTTAGAGTGCTTCTCAACATAGAAAGCTTGACAAGCACAATCTGAAGTAGTAGGTTCTATGAGACCTTGCCGAAGCAATTGAGAGCATTCTTGCTTGGAGCGAGAGAGATCAGTCGGAGGCATTCCTGGATGTGTAGCTTTTGTGGGATTGACATCTTCATTAAGTTTGAAAGGAAGATGGATAAAAAACTATTCATTTTTCCAAAGTGGTGATGGATGAGTAAATTGGGAGTGATTTTCTGGACAAAGTTCAAAGGAACTTTTGGGAAATGGAGGTATAAGGGGGAGCTGTATCAAACAATGTATACAGGCGGAGAACATCTGTATAAGGCATAAACATTTATTTGAATTTAATGCATGTTGGCATAATGAAAAGATTACCAATTTGAGGATATCAAATCCTAGAGGAGATCTTTGTCTGGTAAATCTGAACCAACAATTTTTTGCCAAATGATACAGTTTGGAAAGTACTGGATACCACTGGGTTTTTTGGTAATGATAGAGGTTTAAAAAGTTTTTCCATTTGCAGCTCTGAAGTATTCAGTATGGTTTTCCCAATAATTTGGAGGAAGGATTCTAGGATTATGGAATTTAGGAAACCAATGACTGAGACAAGTTTATGGAATTTAGAAGGGATGACTAAAATCTTTACCGAAGGATCAGTAAGTTTGGAACGAATCTGGTTAATTTCTTGAACAGTGGAGATCACAGAAATTTCATCTGGTTCTGAATCTATTCATTCGGTAAGAATGAAGGCTGTATGATCATTTTTCTCCGATTGTTCTGAGAAGATGGATTCAACATCTTCATTGTCAGAAAGTATGGAAGATTGCTGCAAGTGCTGAATGAGACGAACAACTTTTGCTGACTTATTTGGGCAATTGCGGGCAAAATATCCGCGCTTTTTGCAAATAAAACAGCAATTGCATTTCTTTTTTTCTGAACTGGGAAGGATCCTTTTTTCTAAAGTATCGGTAAGGGTTCTTTGGTTTTTTGGAAGAAGATTTGTGGAAATGTTTCTGGAAGTGCTTCTTTTTGCTAGTTGGAAAAGTGCATTTTTTGTCATCTTTGCACTGAATTTTGAGGTAGGGTTTTATACAAGCTGAGGCAAAGGGTTCTTTGTATTCAATAAGATCTTTGAAGAAATCTTTTTGCTCACATATCTTATCAAAAAATAGCACGATTAATTGAAAGATTTTTCCAAGGGAGACATTTGCTATGTCGAGGTTAAAGGTTGTCAATTGTCTTTGAAGCTCTGGTGGTAAAGATGCAACAAAGACATGCTTTAAAGATGGATAATTGAATCCATTCAATTTGTAATAAAGCATGCTCATCCTTTTATAATGCATTTCCAAGTGATGTCGTTTAAGAGAACAACATTTCATCTGGCGGGTTCTCCAATAAACTGCTCATAAATGACTGCAAGAGCTATAGGGATGGTGGTTTGAATCAATTGGAGTTGTCTATATTCCCCTAGACTTTCAAACCAATCTCGTAATGATCTAGTGAATCTGGAACAAAACTCATGGAGAACATTCTGAGATTGTACATGAGGCCTTGTCATTTGCACATCAATCCATGCAGCAAATTCTTGATGTCGAGCTTGCCATTTGTGACGAGGGATGTCATCAAATGTAAAAGAATTTTTAGAAACCAGAGGAACTGGTGGAGCCGGTTTTGTTTGTGAGCCTTGGTCATCATTATTATCATAAGAAGATTCATCAACAACAGGAGTAGATGTACTAGGTTCTTCTGTTTTTATGGCCATTAGAAGACCAGAAATATCTGCATGTTGAGACTTTGAGTCCGAAGAAGTTTGTTCAGATGAGCTGAGATTATCTGTGGAGGATAAACTTTCCTCTGAGGTTGAATCTGAGCCACTGTTTTGGTGATCAATCTGCTGATAATGGTATTAGTAAGCTGGAGCCTTGTCTTTCTTCGGAGGTTCAGGAGTTGCTTTAGGAGAATCTTATGGAATTCTAAGATCATCTTTAGGTGAAGGCTTTGAGATTTTGACTTTTGATTTGGGTTTTCTTGGTGAGGTCGGCTTTGGCAGTGGAACTGAAGGAATATTTGGTTTCGTGGAATGGAGATGAGAAAGACCAAAGAAGTGGTCGTAAGTTGATTGTTTAGGAGGATTGTAACAAGGTTGATATGATGTGAATAGTGGTGCTGGTATAGGAATGGACCGTGTTTTGGTAAAAAGTGAAGGTTGTGCTTTGTCAGCATCAATTCTGGCCAACTCTGCTTTCAACTGTCTGGTCTCTGCCTCTTTCTTATTGAATTATGGACTCCAAATACGATTGTTGATCATCGTTCTGAGATCAATATCCAATTAAGAGATTCTGTTCTGTAGATTTGAATAAATTTGTTCAAGCCGGGCAGTAATTGTGTCAACCTTTAGTCCTGTTTGTGACACCTGATTTCTTTTAATATATGCCATAGTCCATCCTATGGCCTTCTTATATCTCCCCAACATATCCACCAAGCTATTCTCTTGATCTACATTTAAAGAAGATGAAATGATTACAAGTAATGTGTTGTTGTCACCAAGATAAACATATTTTAGATGTGAAAGTAGAAGTTTTAATTCTAAAACAAAAGGTAATTCATATATGGTACAACAAGTTTTGCTTCCCTATTTGAAAGATCAAGAGACTCAAAATGTCTATTAGTCCTCACATGTTGCTTCTCTCCTAGCCATCCTATATGCCCTGCGGCAACATCTTCATCTTTAAGTTCCTCAAACGTGGCAGCCTTGATTTCTTCATTACTACAGCAATTATTCAAGCTGTTTGCGATAGTAAGCTCCACAATACTAACAAAATGGCAGTCTTCCATCTCATCAAGACTCTTTATTGCATCCTGCACATTAAAGGTAACTTGCTGAAATAAAGGACATGGCGTTGTGGCCCTTAGGTACAACGATCAAAAACCTTTTAAAATATTTTTTTCTCGGGTTATATAACCCAAAACAGACTTTCCTTTAGTCTAAAGCAGGGTACCAAACCAGATAAGAAATGGTCAAAAGTTTTCTGATGCACAGGATCCTTACGAGAAGGCAAGTACAGAGCATACTTCCTTAGGTTTTCAAAATGAACAAATTTAATTCTTTATTCTTTTTCTTTTTTAGAACTTCATTTGCAGAGAGAGAAGAGGGTTTAGAAATTCATAGTTTTTTGGTAAGCACACGCGTTTATTTTTTCTTGAGGTCCCTTACAATGGAGGAGAGAACTCTTTATATGGAAGAATTCTCGAGGAGATAGGACAGGACCCCTATCTTTGACAAAAGCAAAAGTAAAAGATACATCATGACACAACTTTAATTATTACAAAGGACAAAGGTTGCTTTAATAATTAAAGTATGACTTTGACAAAAGCAAAAGCTTAAAGTAAAAGCAATCTGCAATAATTATACAAGACAAAAGCATAAAGCAAAGCATAATTATTACAACAAGACAAACTACTTTATGGAGAGCGGATATTCATGTAGTCGTCTTCGGATGAGCTTTCTGTCTCATCGGGGTCAGTGTCACGAGAGACTGGAGGAAAAAAGGTTTCAGAGAGCTTTGGATTCTTCCAAGTGGGGCCATGGTAGCGTGAGTATGGAGAATCGCGTTTGGGTCCTGGCTTGGGACCAGGTGTTTGAGTGGCTTTGTCTGCTGTTGTGGGTTTGTGAGGTTGTGGAGGTGGTTGAGATGAGGATCCTGGATCATGCATGGTTGGCTGTTGGAACTGTTGGAGATGTTGGCTGAGAGGAAGGAATTCTTCCCATGGGTCTTGTGAGTCCTGGAAAAGGAAGTCAGTGTAGTCTGGTCGTTCTTCTTTAATGATGATGCCAGTGGACTTAGGTTTAGATATGGCAGATGGAGTGGGTATCATGATGAGGTCATGTTGAGGACCTAAGGAGGTGTGAAAGATGTCCTTGTGTAGCGAAGTTTGGTAGTTTAATTGGTAAAGGTAGTTGCGTAGGGTGGACTGTATTTCATTTTCAATTACAGCTATATGTGGTGCAGTGAACCATTCATATACCTGATCTTGAGTCCAAAAGAGGTTGGTATCTGGATGCTGGAAGTATGGCCTATGAATAATAAAGACTGATGTGAACATTTGTGCTTTATAAGTAGGCATACGGTCAAGGTTGTGAATGTCTGATAATTGTTGCAGCTTCTTTCTCCACCATGGTATTGGGGAGAACCATTCAAGCAATGTCCAGGTAAGAGAGGTTACTTTGTCTGGATTAAGGAGATGTTCCAAAGTGGGAGCAATGGGTAGAACCAATTTGGTGGCATAAAGAACAGTTAGGCACCATATGTACCATAACACGTCTTCGGTGGTTTCTTTGGTTGGATCAAGGGTTAAACCTGTAAGGAACATATTTTCAGGGTGGATGGTAGAAAAGGGAAAGGGTTCTGTGACAAGGTAGGCTTTCATGAAGAAACGAAAGAGAGCTTTTTTGGCAAATTCTTGGATGGTAAAGACAGAAGAGAAGTTTTTGTCGAAAGTAAAAGTTTTCTTCGTAAGGGCTTCAGGTGGGAGTGAAGTAGCCATGGAGATAATAGGAAAATGGTAGGTGGTGGAAAACAGAGTGAGAAGGTTTTCTGGTTTGGAGAGTCTGGAGAGCATATCAGGAATGAGGTTATGGGATCCCTTTATATGCTTAACTGAAAAGTCATATTTAGAAAACCAATCTTTTAGCCTGAGTAACATTTTTTCGGGAACAGTTTTTCCTTTGAAATTAAAGATATTGGGGGAGGCTGAACTGTCCATACAGATGAGAAAATGGTGTCCAATCAGATGATACTCAAACTTTTTGATGCCATTCTTTACTGCTAAAATTTTTTTGAACACGCTATGGTAGTGCTTCTGTGTGTCAGAAAATTGTCCACTAGCGTAAGCGATAAAGTGTTCTTGTCCGTTGATTTCTTCAAGGAGGATGGCACCCCATGATTCATCACTTGCATCTGTTTGCAATATACATCGTTCATCAGTAATCAGCTTTAAAGGAGGCGGATTTTGTGCAATCTGCTTTAGGGTAGTGACAGCAATTGTGTGGTCAGCATTCCACTATAGGGGCTTCTTTTTCAATAAAGCTGAAAGGTGATGAGTGTAGTGGTCCACATGTGGGATAAAGTCTCTGATATAATTGATGATGCTGAGAAACTGTTGAATTTGCCTTTTGGAAAGTTGCTGATCTGGAAAGTGAAGCAATTCTTGGGCAATGTGCTTTCCTGGCTGATAGTGTCTATCTTTTATGATCATACCAAGGAATTCAATGTTGTCTGTAGCAATGGTGCTTTTCTTGGCC
Organism: Citrus medica; assembly: GCA_002013955.2. NCBI lineage: Eukaryota > Viridiplantae > Streptophyta > Magnoliopsida > Sapindales > Rutaceae > Citrus > Citrus medica. Next base: position 211,021 of record MKYO02021457.1, on the reverse strand, counting down.
GATAACATGATTCCATGACTTTGGATAAGATCATAGAATTGAGTTAATAGCTGGCGATGTTCATCATGTGATCCTGAAAAAAGTAAGATGTCATCAATGTAAATCAATGCATGATGTAAAATGGGCTGGAAGATTTGGACCATGGACTTTTGAAAAATGGAAGGGCCAGTTTTGAGACCAAAGGGTAGGACTGTCCATTGGAAATGGGCATTGGGAATACAAAAAGCGGTTTTGTAACGTTCGGAGGGTTCAATGCCGAGTTGTCAAAAACCAAATTTTAGATCAAATTTTGAAAAGATCTGGGCATTTTTAAGAAAAGTAAACATGCTTTGTCGGCGAGGTAAAGGGAACTTGTCATCTTGGAAAAACATGTTTAATGGCTGGTAGTCAATGACTAGGCGTTTCTTTCCTCGGACAATTTCAGAATGTTTTTCAACATAAAAGGCTTGACAAGCCCATTGAGAGCTTGTGGGCTCAATTAGACCTTGGGTTAAGAGTTGGGAACATTCTTGTTGGGTTAGGAGTAAGTTAGAAGGACTCATTCCTGGATGGGTAGCTTTGGTTGGGTTAATGTCTTCATTTAGTTTGAAAGGTAACTTAATGAAGAAAGCTGGATTTTTCCACAATGGGTTTCGATGGGTGAACTGAGAATGAGACTCTGGACAGAAACTCAAAAGTTTGGATGAAATATCTTGGTAAGACTGGGGAGTTTCAGAAAAATTGTAGAGTTTCAGAATGTCTGTGAAGGGTTTGAACATGGACTTGACTCGGATTCTAGTGGGAATGATTTGGAGGTGTTTGATTTGGTGAAGGATGTCAAATCTTAACAAGATATCCTTATTAGGAAGAGTAGAACCAATAACCTTGGTCCAAATGACACAATTTGGGAAGATTTGAATACCAATGAGTTTTTTGGTAATTAAAAAGGTGGTGAAGAGTTTGCCATTAACGGCTCTGAAATTTTCTTCAAAATTTGTCCAGTATTCAGATGGAAGAATATTGGGGTTCAACATGCTTCTTTGTGCACCGGTGTCGATAAGGCCAATAGCTGGAATGGGCCTTTGGAATTTGGAAGTTAGAATGTGGAGTTTGATGGAGGGAATAGGAACAGTAGTGTTCAGGGACAATAACTGTTGATGGAAAATAAACGGCTCTGAACTGTTGGTATGATCATAAAAGGTTGACACTATCAGCCAGGAAAGCACATTGCCCAAGAATTGCTTCACTTTCCAGATCAGCAACTTTCCAAAAGCAAATTCAACAGTTTCTCGGCATCATCAATTATATCATAGACTTTATCCCACATGTGGACCACTAAACTCATCACCTTTCAGCTTTGTTGAAAAAGAAGCCCCCAGAGTGGAATGTTGACCACACAATTGCTGTCACTACCCTAAAACAGATTGCGCAAAATCCGCCTCTTTTAAAGCTGATTACTGATGGACGACGTATATTGCAGACAGATGCAAGTGATGAATCATGAGGTGCCGTCCTCCTTGAAGAAATCAACGGACAAGAACACTTTATCGCTTACGCTAGTGGACAATTTTCTGACACACAGAAGCACTACCATAGCGTGTTCAAAGAAATTTTAGCGGTAAAGAATGGCATCAAAAAGTTTGAGTATCATCTGATTGGACACCATTTTCTCATCTATATGGACAGTTCAGCCTTCCCTAATATCTCTAATTTCAAAGGTAAAACTGTTCCCGAAAAAATGTTACTCAGGTTAAAAGATTGGTTTTCTAAATATGACTTTTCAGTTAAGCATATAAAGGGATCCCAGAACCTCATCCCTGATATGCTCTCCAGACTCGCCAAACTAGAAAACCCTCTCACTCTGTTTTCCACCACCTTCCATTTTCCTATCATCTCCATGGCTACTTCACTCCCACCTGAAGCCCTTCTGCAGAAAACTTTTCCTTTCGACAAAAACTTATCTTCTGACTTTGGCATCTAGGAATTTGCCAAAAAAGCTCTCTTTCGCTTCTTCATGAAAGCCTACCTTGTCACATAACCCTTTCCCTTTTCTACCTTTGACCCTGAAAATCTGTTCCTTACAGGTTTAACCCTTGATCCAACCAAAGAAACCACCGAAGACGTGTTATGGTACATATGGTGCCTAACAGTTCTTTATGCCACCAAATTGGTTCTACCCATTGCTCCCACTTTGGAACATCTCCTTAATCTAGACAAAGCAACCTCTCTTACCTGGACATTACTTGAATGGTTCTCCCCAATACCATGGTGGAGAAAGAAGCTGCAACAATTATCAGACATTCACAACCTTGACCGTATGCCTACTTCTGAAGCACAAATGTTCACATCAGCCTTTATTATTCACAAGCCATACTTCCAGCATCCAGATACCAACCTCTTTTGAACTCAAGATCAGGTATATGAATGGTTCACTGCACCACATATAGTTGTAATTGAAAATGAAATACAGTCCACCCTGCACAACTACCTTTACTAATTAAACCACCAAACTTTGCCACACAAGGACATCTTTTACACCTCCTTAGGTCCTCAACAAGACCTCATCATGATACCCACTCCATTTGCCATATCTAAACCTAAGTCCACTGGCATCATCATTAAAGAAGAACGACCATACTACACTGACTTCCTTTTCCAGGACTCACAAGACTCATGGGAAGATTTCCTTCCTCTCAGCCAACATCTCCAACAGTTCCCACAGCCAACCATGCATGATCCAGGATCCTCATCTCAACCACCCCCACAACCTGACAAACCCACAACAGCAGACAAAGCCACTCAAACACCTGGTCCCAGGCCAGGACCCAAACGCGATTCTCCATACTCACGCTACCATGGCCCCACTTGGAAGAATCCAAAGCTCTCTGAAACCTTTTTTCCTCCAGTCTCTCGTGACACTGACCCCGATGAGACAGAAAGCTCATCCGAAGATGACTACATGAATATCCGCTCTCCATAAAGTAGTTTGTGTTGTTGTAATAATTATGCTTTGCTTTATGCTTTTGTCTTGTATAATTATTGCAGTTTGCTTTTACTTTAAGCTTTTGCTTTTGTCAAAGTCATGCTTTAATTATTAAAGCACCATTTGTCTTGTTGTAATAATAAAAGTTGTGTCATGATGTCTATTGCTTTTGCTTTTGTAAAAGATAGGGGTCCTGTCCTATCTCCTCGAGAATTCTTCTATATAAAGAGTTCTCTCCTCCATTGTAAGGGACCTGAAGAAAAAATAAACGCGTGTGCTTACCAAAAAACTATGAATTTCTAAACCCTCTTCTCTCTCTGCAAATGAAGTTCTAAGAAAGAAAAAGATTAAAGAATTAAATTTGTTCATTTTGAAAACCTAAGGAAGTATGCTCAGCATTTGCCTTCTAGGGAGGATCCTGTGCATTAGAAAACTTTTGACCATTTCTTTTATGGTTTGGTACCCTGCTTTACACTAAAGGAAAGTCTGTTTTGGGTTATACAACCCGAGAAAAAAATGTTTTACAAGGTTTTTGATCGTTGTACCTAGGGGCCACAACGCCACGTCCTTTATGGCATCAGAAAATTTTTGACCATTTCTTATCTAGTTTGGTACCCTGCTTTAGACTAAAGGAAAGTCTGTTTTGGGTTATATAACCCGAGAAAAAATGTTTTAATAGGTTTTTGATCACTGTACCTAGGGGCCACAACGCCACGTCCTTTATGGTATCAGAACCATACCCGTCCTTGAAATTCGGTTTTCTAAATCTTGCTTTACATTCCCAAAATGGTATAATTTGAGTCTTTATTCTCTTTTGATCACTAGAATTTCACGCGCAGAGAGAACTCTTCATTCATGGCTTCCACTTCCTCTTCAACTCCTTCCAATCTTGTTACACTTTCTTCTACTCTCTCCTTACCAACTCTACAAATGCCTCAGTTCTATTACTCGCAGTATCCGTACTCTCATATCCACCCGCAGACCTCACCCTAAAGAATATATCCAGTCTTCTCGCCTGGATCAATGTTCTCTCCAAGCAACCCCTGCTGAGCAATATGTTACTCTTGAAATCCCCTCATACTTGATTTCCAACTAGAAACGAGAAGGTTTTACCCATCTCCATCTTGGAGGTATTAGATTAATCCTTACCCTTCATAGGAGAAAAGGATTACCAGTTACTGCTCGAATTGCTATGCTCGATACCCGATTCAAACAGTACCAAGATGCTGTTATCGGTACTGTCCTCACTACCCTTCATGCTGGAAGTGTTCTACTTACCTTTTACCCAAACTTTAACCTTTCTCTCCAAGACACCAATTTGCCCACAGCCTTGAAAGTGAAAGTACAAATTCAAGGTGCAGAACAAATTTTCTCTGTCAAAATTGCTACTCTTCACCATCAACTGGTCTATAGGCTTCAAAATCATGCCTTAGATCTACCTACCCCAGAACACCACTCTAAAACCCTCATGGTGTTAGCAGAATCTGACCAAATCCCCACAATCATTCAGATACCGAGACAAATTCTCCGTCATGAGTTCATAAAGCTTATGCCTCTTGAATGGATCTCCAAATATGAGCAGTTCCATAACAATACCGCTCCCATTCAGACATCTGAAAGTATGTTTGAAAGACGACAAGATGGCACAGTCCGAATGACCTTTAAACCACCTCCAAGTGCTCCACAAGAGCCTCATCGGCTCTCTTTTACTTATTCTTCCATGATCATAGCTGTTCAGACAGCTCAGGAAGATCTGCCCATTACAGGGTTTAATTTTAAAGGCTACCCTATTTATCCAACCAAACACAATGGCCATTTCCTATGGGATGTCCTCGGATCAGGCAGGTGTGACCCAGATTGTCCCTGTTGGAATGACTGGGAAGAAGATGATGATTATGTCCCCAAAAGGAAAAAGAAACCCACAAAGAAAAAACCTCTAGTCCCATGTCACCATTGAGAACCCCGATCACCAAAAGCTCCTCCTCCTCCACCGGCTCCATTACCCATTTACCAAAAAGAGCTTAAATAGATTACAAAATATTGCAAATCTGAGATTCCATCACCACTCCCAAACCCAACACCTATCGTTCAACCACTACTTGTATGATGTTTTCCTCTACCTCTTCAGATTACTCTTCTTCCTTTCCCCCTTTAGAACCTCACACAGATCCCCACCGCAATGTTGTGTCCAAACCCTTTATCTCTTCACCTATTACCTCCACTGGCCACCTTGAGCCACCCAAGCCTTTTGAATCCGTCCTCAACTGGCAAACTCAAAATGCCAGGGCACAAAATGATACCTTGTTGCATCTCAATTCAAAAGTTGAGAAAATCAGTTTACGAACTGAACAGATTGAGACAAAAGTTGACTCTATTGCTGCCCGGATGCACCAGATTCACCAAAATCTTCAAACTAGAATTAGTCAACTCGATTCAGAGTTACGAGCCATGCTTGCCCAGAGATACTATGGCCCATAATTTGATCAAAAAGAAAGGGAAATCAGGCGCTTAAAAGCTGAACTTACTCAAATTGAATCTGAAAAACAGAAACCTACCCTTTTTACTACATCATCTCCTATCTCTTCCATCGGCCCCACTTATCATCCTTTTGCCTCTATGCTATCTCCTATTAAACAGTATGACCCTTCCAAGTTATTTGGCATGACTCATATTCTTTTTAGAAACAATCCTTTACCACCACCTTTTACACCTAAACCAAAGTCTAAACCTCAACCACGACCTGTCCCATTTCCTCAAACCTCTATTTCTATTCCTAGTCATCAATCCTCTGATTCTACACCAGCATCACCATCTGTACAACCACCAACTATCTCCCAACCTCCTACCCAATCCAAGGATAAAGAACCTATGCACCAGTTTACGGCTCACACAGTCACCCATTCATCTACTATAGATGATCAAACTTCTGATTCAAATCTAATTGTTTCAGATAACCATACCGAGACCGACACTGAATCTTCAGCATCCACCAGTGACTCTGAAAAGTCCTATGCTGATATCACCAAAATCTTGATGGCTCAACCTGATCAACCTACCCAAGGCCACACCTCTCATACAGAACCATATGTTGATATTCCCTCTGAAGTTGACGAAGAAATACCTGAATCTTCTGCCACAAACTAGCCTTCTCCAGCTCAGGCCCACACCAATCCACTTAGTAAAAATTCGTCAAATGGTCCATGGTTCACATTTGATGATCTTTCATCTCATAAATGGCGTGATAGACTTACTGAAATGTCTGCTTGGATTGACCTCCAAATGCTAAGACCAGGAGCCACAACTCAATCAGTCCTTAGAGAATTTGCTACTCGTTTTACGGGTGCTCTAAGAGATTGGTTTGATTCATTAGGACAATATCGCTAGTTACAGTTTGTTGATCTCCCAAAAGTTTCAAGTGCTCTTGCTATTCTCCATGATCAATTCCTTGGTGATCCTTCTGCAGTCTTTGAAGCTGCAAGACGAGATTATCTCAACATGAAATGCTGCTCCCTCAATGCTAAGGGTCTTGATTTCCATTACAAACACATGTCTTTGTTGTTTTACAAGCTTAACGGATTCAATGAACCGACATTAAAGCATGTCTTTCTGGCTTCCCTTCTAGAAGAACTCCAACCAGACATACAGCGACAACTCACAGCCTCTAATCTTGCCCTTGACAACATCTCTCTTGGCAAAATCTTCCAGCTTGCCAAAACCTGTCTCGACAAACTTTGCAAGCAGAAACAGTTTTTCAAAGAACTGTTGAAAGATAAAGAACCATTTCGGAGTGCCTGCAAAAAGCCTTACTTACAGATCAAATGCAAGAAGAAAAAAGATTGTGATTGCAGTTCTAAAAAGAAAAGGCATTTTCGGAAATTCAAAACCCTAGAATTTTCGTCCAAACCTCACAGAACCAGAAAGCCTTACCGATTCTTCCGAGGAAAGAAATGCCTAGTCATTGACTACCAGCCATTAAACATGTTTTTACAAGATGACAAATTCACTTTGCCTCGCTGACAAAGCATGTTTACTTTTCTCAAAAATGTCGAGATCTTTTTAAAATTTGATCTAAAATCTTATTTTTGGCAACTAGGCATTGAACCCTCCGAACGTTACAAAACTGCCTTTTGTATTCCCAATGCCCATTTCCAATGGACAGTCCTACCATTTGGTCTCAAAACTGCCCCTTCCATTTTTCAAAAGTCCATGGTCCAAATCTTCCAGCCCATTTTGCATCATGCATTGATTTACATTGATGTCATCTTACTTTTTTCAGGATCACATGATGAATATCGCCAGCTGTTAACTCAATTCTATGATCTTATCCAAAGTCATGGAATCATGTTATCGGCCAAGAAAAGCGCTATTGCTACAGACAACATTGAATTCTTTGGTATGATCATAAAAAATAGACACTATCAGCCAGGAAAGCACATTGCCTAAGAATTGCTTCACTTTCCAGATCAGCAACTTTCCAAAAAGCAAATTCAACAGTTTCTCGGCATTATCAATTATATCATAGACTTTATCACACATGTGGACCACTACACTCATCACCTTTTAGCTTTGTTGAAAAAGAAGGCCCCAGAGTGGAATGCTGACCACACAATTGCTGTCACTACCCTAAAGCAGATTGCGCAAAATCCGCCTCCTTTAAAGCTGATTACTGATGGACGACGTATATTGCAGACAGATGCAAGTGATGAATCATGGGGTGCCATCCTCCTTGAATAAATCAACGGACAAGAACACTTTATTGCTTACGCTAGTGGACAATTTTCTAACACACAAAAGCACTACCATAACGTGTTCAAAGAAATTAGCGATAAAGAATGGCATCAAAAAGTTTGAGTATCATCTGATTGGACACCATTTTCTCATTCGTATGGACAATTCAGCCTTCCCCAATATCTTTAATTTCAAAGGTAAAACTGTTCCCAAAAAAATGTTACTCAGGTTAAAAGATTGGTTTTCTAAATATGACTTTTTAGTTAAGCATATAAAGAAATCCCAGAACCTCATCCCTGATATGCTCTCCAGATTCTCCAAACCAGAAAATCCTCTCACTCTGTTTTCCACCACCTACCATTTTCCTATTATCTCCATGGCTACTTCACTCCCACCTGAAGCCCTTACGAAGAAAACTTTTCCTTTCGACAAAAACTTATCTTCTGTAGTTGCCATCCAAGAATTTGCTAAAAAGGCTCTCTTTCGCTTCTTTATGAAAGCCTACCTTATCACATAACCCTTTCCCTTTTCTACCTTCCACCCTGAAAATCTGTTCCTTACAGGTTTAACCCTTGATCCAACCAAAGAAACCACCGAAGACGTGTTATGGTACATATGGTGCCTAACTGTTCTTTATGCCACCAAATTGGTTCTACCCATTGCTCCCACTTTGGAACATCTCCTTAATCCAGACAAAGCAACCTCTCTTACCTGGACATTGCTTGAATGGTTCTCCCCAATACCATGGTGGAGAAAGAAGCTGCAACAATTATCAGACATTCACAACCTTGACCGTATGCCTACTTCTGAAGCATAAATGTTCACATCAGTCTTTCTTAGTCACAGGTCGTATTTCCAGCATCTAGATACCAACCTCTTTTGGACTCAAGATCAGGTATATGAATGGTTCACTGCACCACATATAGCTGTAATTGAAAATGAAATACAATCCACTCTGCACAACTACCTTTACCAATTAAACCACCAAACTCCGCCACACAAGGACATCTTTCACACCTCCTTAGGTCCTCAACATGACCTCATCATGATACCCACTCCATCTGCCATATCTAAACCTAAGTCCACTGGCATCATCATTAAAAAAAACGACCAGACTACACTGACTTCCTTTTCCAGGACTCACAAGACCCATGGGAAGAATTCCTTCCTCTCAGCCAACATCTCTAACAGTTCCCACAGCCAACCATGCATGATCCAGGATCCTCATCTCAACCACCCCCACAACCCCACAAACCCACAACAGCAGACAAAGCCACTCAAACACCTGGTCCCAAGCCAGGACCCAAACGCGATTCTCCATACTCACGCTACCATGGCCCCACTTGAAAGAATCCAAAGCTCTCTGAAACCTTTTTTCCTCCAATCTCTCGTGACACTGACCCCGATGAGACAGAAAGCTCATTCGAAGACAACTATGTGAATATCCGCTCTCCATAAAGTAGTTTGTCTTGTTGTAATAATTATACTTTGCTTTATGCTTTTGTCTTGTATAATTATTTCAGTTTGCTTTTACTTTAAGCTTTTGCTTTTGTCAAAGTGATCCTTTAATTATTAAAGCACCCTTTGGCTTGTTGTAATAATAAAAGTTGTGTCATGATGTATATTTTGCTTTTGCTTTTGCTTTTGTAAAAGATAGGGGTCCTATCCTATCTCCTCGAGAATTCTTCTATATAAAGAGTTCTCTCCTCCATTGTAAGGGACCTCAAGAAAAAATAAACGCTTGTGCTTACCAAAAAACTATGAATTTCTAAACCCTCTTCTCTCTCTGCAAATGAAGTTCTAACAAAGAAAAAGAATAAACAATTAAATTTGTTCATTTTGAAAACCTAAGGAAGTATGCTCTGCACTTGCCTTCTCGTAAGGATTCTGTGCATCAGAAAACTTTTGATCATTTCTTATCTAGTTTGGTACCCTGCTTTACACTAAAGGAAAGTCTGTTTTGGGTTATATAACCCGAGAAAAAAATATTTTAAAAAGTTTTTAATCGCTGTACCTAGGGGCCACAACGCCACGTCCTTTATAAGTCTGTTTTGGGTTATATAACCCGAGAAAAAAATGTTTTAAAAGGTTTTTTATCGCTGTACCTAGGGGCCACAACGTTGTTTTGATCTTTAGTCTTCAAGCGCTGAGAGAATTCTTCCTTCATGGCTTCCCCTTCCTTTTCAGCTCCTTCCAATCCTGTTACTCTTTCTTCTACTCTTTATTTACCTAAATCTTGCACTTCTCATACTGCCAATACAATTGAAAATCTTGTAGAATACTCCTACATCCCTGAATCCGCCCAGATCAGTGAATCTTCATACCTTCTCATCAGCCCTTACCAACACTACAAACGGCCCAGTTCTATTACTCGCAGTATCCGTACTCTCATATCCACCCTAAAGAATATATCCAGTCTTCTCGCCTGGATCAATGTTCTCTCCAAGCAACCCCTGCTGAGCAATATGTTACTCTTGAAATCCCCTCATACTTGATTTCCAACTGGAAATGAGAAGGTTTTACCCATCTCCATCTTGGAGGTATCAGATTAATCCTTACCCTTCATGGGAGAAAAGGATTACTAGTTACTGCTCGAATTGCTATGCTCGATACCCGATTCAAACAGTGCCAAGATGCTATTATCGGTACTGTCCTCACTACCCTTCATGCCAGAAGTGTTCTACTTACCTTTTACCCAAACGTGAACCTTTCTCTCCAAGACACCAATTTGCCCACAGCCTTGAAAGTGAAAGTACAAATTCAAGGTACAGAACAAATTTCCTCCTCCAAAATTGCTACTCTTCACCATCAACTGGTCTATAGGCTTCAAAATCATGCCTTAGATCTACCTACCCTAGAACACCACTCTGACACCCTGATTGTGTTAGCAGAATCTGACCAAATCCCCACAATCATCCAGATCCCGAGATAAATTCCCCGTCATAAGCTCACAAAGCTTACGCCTCTTGAATGGATCTCCAATACCGCTCCCATTCAGGCATCTGAAAGTATGTTTGAAAGATGATAAGATGGCACAGTCCGAATGACTTTTAAACCACCTCCAAGTGCTCCACAACAGCCTCCTCGGCTCTCCTTTACTTATTCTTCCATGATCACAGCTGTTCAGACAGCTCAGGAAGATCTGCCCATTATAGGGTTTAATTCTGAAGGCTACCCTATTTATCCAGCCAAACCCAATGGTCATTTTCTATGGGATGTCCCCGGATCAGGCAGGTGTGACCCAGATTGTCCCTGTTGGGATGACTGGGAAAAAGATGATGATTATGTCCCCAAAAGGAAAAAGAAACCCACAAAGAAAAAACCTCCGATCCCATGTCACCATTATGAACCTCGATCACCAAAAGATCCTCCTCCTCCATCGGCTCCATTACCTATTTACCGAAAAGAGCTTAAATGGATTGCAAAACATTGCAAATCTGAGATTCCATCACCACTCCCAAACCCAACACCTATCGTTCAACCACTGACTTGTATGATGTTTTCCTCTACCTCTACGGATTACTCTTTTTCCTTTCCTCCTTTACAACCTCACACAGATCCCCACCGCAATGTTGTGTCCAAACCCTTTATCCCTTCACCTATTACCTCCACTGGCCACCTTGAGCCACCCAAGCCTTTTGAATCCGTCCTCAACTGGCAAACTCAAAATGCCAGGGCACAAAATGATACTTTGTTGCATCTCAATTCAAAAGTTGAGAAAATCAGTTTACGAACTGAACAGATTGAGACAAAAGTTGACTCTATTACTGCCCAGATGCAGCAGATTCACCAAAATCTTCAAATCAGAATTTGTCAACTCGATTCAGAGCTACGAGCCATGCTTGCCCAGAGATACTATGGCCCAGAATTTGATCAAAAAGAAAGGGAAATCAGGCGCTTAAAAGCTGAACTTGCTTAGATTGAATTTGAAAAATAGAAACCTACCCTTTTTACTACATCACCTCTTATCCCTTCCATCGGCCCCACTTATCATCCTTTTGCCTCTATGCTATCTCCTATTAAACAGTATGACCCTTCCAAGTTATTTGGCATGACTCATATTCTTTTTAGAAACAATCCTTTACCACCACCGCCTACCCCTAAACCAAAGTCTAAACCTCAACCATGACCTGTCACATTTCCTCAATCCTCTATTTCTATTCCTGGTCATCAATCCTCTGATTCTACACCAGCATCACCATCTGTACCACCACCAACTATCTCCCAACCTCCTACCCAATCCAAGGATAAAGAATCTATGCACCAGTTTATGGCTCACACAGTCACCTATTCATTTCCTATAGATGATCAAACTTCTGAATCAAATCTAGCTGTTTCAGATAGCCATATTGAGACCGACACTGAATCTTTAGCATCTACCAGTGACTCTGAAAAGTCCTATGCCGATATCACCAAAATCTTGATGGCTCAACCTGATCAACCTACCCAAGGCCACCCCTCTCATACAGAACCATATGTTGATATTCCCTCTGAAGTTGACGAAGAAATACCTGAATCTTCTGCCACAAACCAACCTTCTCCAGCTCAGGCCCGACCCAATCCACCCAGTGAAAAGTCATCAAAAGGTCCATGGTTCACATTTGATGATCTTCCATCTCATAAATGGCGTGATAGACTTACTGAAATGTATGTCTGGATTGACCTCCAAATTCTAAGACCAGGAGCCACAACTCAATCAGTCCTTAGAGAATTTGCTACTCGTTTTATGGGTGCTCTAAGAGATTGGTTTGATTCATTAGGACAATATCGCCAGTTACAGTTTGTTGATCTCCCAAAAGATTCAAGTGCTCTTGCTGTTCTCCATGATCAATTCCTTGGCGATCCTTCTACAGTCTTTGAAGCTGCAGATGATATTATCTCAACATGAAATGTTGCCCCCTCAATGCTAAGGATCTTGATTTCCATTACAAACGCATGTCTTTGCTGTTTTACAAGCTTAATGGATTCAATGAACCGACATTAAAGCATGTTTTTCGGGCTTCCCTTCTAGAAGAACTCCAACCAGACATACAGCGACAACTCACAGCCTCTAATCTTGCCCTTGACAACATCTCTCTTGGCAAAATCTCCAGCTTGCAAAAACCTGTCTCGACAAACTTTGCGAGCAGAAACAATTTTTCAAAGAACTGTTGAAAGATAAAGAACCATTCCGGAGTGCTTGCAAAAAGCCTTACTAACAGATCAATTGCAAGAAGAAAAAAGATTGTGATTGTAGTTCTCAGAAGAAAAGGCATTTTCATAAATTCAAAACCCCAGAATTTTCGTCCAAACCTCGCAGAACCAGAAAGCCTTACCGATTATTCCGAAAGAAATCATCCTCTTCACGAGACCTTCAACGAAGAAAATCAAGCAGATGTTTTATCTGTAAAAAAAAAGGCCACTATGCTAAAGATTGTCCCAACAATAGAGCAAAATCCATCCGGCTAGTCGAGCATCTTCAAGCCACTACCGACTACTCTTCAGACAAGGATGAACTGGTATTCTATTTCTCTGAACAAGATGAACCCAATGTTGAAACAATGTTCGCACTACAAAACTCCTCTGACGAGTCAGACAGTGACCAGTCCCAAGTTATTTTCCATCAACAGTTATTGTCCCTGGACACTATTGTTCCCATTCCCTCCATCAAACTCCACATCCTACCTTCCAAATTCCAAAGGCCCATTCCAGCTATTGGCCTTATCGACACCGGTACCCAAAGAAGCATGTTGAACCCCAATATTCTTCCATCTGAATACTGAAAAAAATTTGAAGAAAATTTCAAAGCCGTTAATGGCAAACTCTTCACCACCTCTTTGATTACCAAAAAAATCCATTGGTATTCAAATCTTCCCAAATTGTGTCATTTGGACCAAGGTTATTGGTTCTACTCTTCCTAATAAGGATATCTTGTTAGGATTTGACATCCTTCACCAAATCAAACACCTCCGAATCATTCCCACGGGAATCCGAGTCAAGTCCATATTCAAACCCTTCACAGACATTCTGAAACTCTACAATTTGTCTGAAACTCCCCAGTCTTACGAAGATATTTCATCCAAACTTTTGAGTTTCTTTCCAGAGTCTCATTTTGAGTTCACCCATCCAAACCCATTGTGGAAAAATCCCAGCTTTCTTCATTAAGTTACATTTCAAACTAAATGAAGACATTAACCCAACCAAAGCTACCCATCCAGGAATGAGTCCTTCTGACTTACTCCTAGCACAACAAGAATGTTCCCAACTCTTAGCTTAAGGTCTAATTGAGCCCACAAATTCTCAATGGGCTTGTCAAGCCTTTTATGTTGAAAAAAATTATGCAATTTTCCAAGGAAATAAACGCCTAGTCATTGACTACCAGCCATTAAACATGTTTTTACAAGATAAGAAGTTCCCCTTGCCTCGCCGACAAAGCATGTTTACTTTTCTAAAAAATGCCCAGATCTTTTCAAACTTTGATCTAAAATCTGGGCATTTTGAAAAGATCTGGGCATTTTTGAGAAAAGTAAATATGCTTTGTCGGCGAAGCAAGGGGAACTTGTCATCTTGTAAAAACATGTTTAATGGCTGGTAGTCAATGACTAGACGTTTCTTTCCTCGGACAATTTCAGAATGTTTTTCAACATAAAAGGCTTGACAAGCCCATTGAGAACTTGTGGGCTCAATTAGACCTTGGGCTAAGAGTTGGGAACATTCTTGTTAGGCTAGGAGTAAGTCAGAAGGACTCATTCTTGGATGGGTAGCTTTGGTTGGGTTAATGTCTTCATTTAGTTTGAAAGGTAACTTAATGAAGAAAGCTGGGATTTTTCCACAATGGGTTTGGATGGGTGAACTCAGAATGAGACTGTGGACAGAAACTCAAAAGTTTGGATGAAATATCTTGGTAAGACTGGGGAGTTTCAGACAAATTGTAGAGTTTCAGAATGTCTGTGAAGGGTTTGAACATGGACTGGACTCGGATTCCCGTGGGAATGATTTGGAGGTGTTTGATTTGGTGAAGGATGTCAAATCCTAACAAGATATCCTTATTAGGAAGAGTAGAACCAATAACTTTGGTCCAAATGACACAATTTGGGAAGATTTGAATACCAATGGGTTTTTTGGTAATCAAAGAGGTGGTGAAGAGTTTTCCATTAATGGCTCTGAAATTTTCTTCAAATTTTTTCTAGTATTCAGATGAAAGAATATTGGGGTTCAACATGCTTCTTTGTGAAATGCAAGTTATGCAACCCAAGAGGGGGGGTGAATTGGGATATTAAAAATTTATGCAATACAATTCGCACAACAATTTAATCTATTGCCTTAATCAAATCAAAACAATAAATTCAATCAAGCACAATATTAAAAGAGTAAGGGAAGAGAAAACGAACACAAGGATTTTTACGTGGTTCGGCTATCCCCGCCTACGTCCACGCCTCCAAGCTCACCCGGCTTGAGGATTTCACTATCCAAGCCTCACAAGGCTTCAAATATTTACAATTGACTTCCAAAGTGTCAATGAACCTTTACAACCAAGAGATTATCTCCCCAATCTCTTCACCCCAAGTGTTTCCCACACTTACACACTCACAATTTGATAAGAAATGAAAATTACAACAAAAACTCTCTTTAAGAGTGGATATGCAACTAATGGCTCAACAATGATTCAATCAATGATGATTTGCGTTTTGGAAGCTCAATATATGTTGTATGATCTTATATTTTCGTGTGTTAGTACTTAAAATGAAGTTTGAGTTGAGTTTTTATAGTAAAAGCCCAAAAACTAGCCGTTATAGGCAAATTCCAGCGCTCAAGCGGTTAGCCGCTTGATTATTCGGCTAGCCGCTCAGGAACAGTGATATTACCGTTGTTTTTGAATTTTGCTACAGTAACATTGTTCACTGAAATTACACTTTGACCCAAACTTTCTATAATTATACTATGGTCCAAAACATCATAAAACTTTACAAATAGGTCCAATTTCATAACTTCCTAAGAATAATTGTCTTTCCCAAACTTTTTAAAATTATGATATGGCCCCAAAGATTTTATTATTTCGCACAAAGGTCCTTTTACCCATATTTTTCAAAGTTCTCAAAATCTTTCAATTTAGTCCAAAATATTCATATATTATAGTATGGCCCAAAACATTTCAAATGTTTGTAAAAACGTCCAACTCCGAAATTTAATACTTATTAAAATCAAATATTTCAAATCTTAGCATTTAAGTCCAAATTACTTAAATCCATAAAATACTTTACTTTATAAAAATAAAACCTTTTAGTTTATGAAAAGTATTTAATTAAATTAATCTCTTGAGCTTCTCAAATGCTAAATCATGCATCAATTAAATCATACCAGCTTTACAAGAATTTATCGCACTAATTTGTTCGTTGAGCTTTAAACTATATTCTCCATGTTGCCGTTGTCCGTTGAGTGTCTTCAAACTTGATTTCACTTGATTCACTTGCATAAATATTATCCTTCAAAAATTAGTAAAAATGTGAAATACACTATTTATTAAATCACTTAATACATATGTTTGTTATCATCAAAATTACATTATGTATAACCCTTTAGGCTAACAATCTCCCCCTTTTTGATGATGACAAACATCTCATGTATTTTGACATTTATACTCCCCCTTAATACATGGCATATAAAATTAAACATATAAATCAAATTCAAAACAAAAACTCCCCCTGAATATTTAATTTATGATAATTTGTAAGCTCCCCCTTAATATTTCTTAAATATGCATAAATACTTGAAATACAAAATACGTATTACATGTCTTCATATTCAAAATACATGACTTCTCCCCCTTCATCATCAAAATTACTAGAAATTCATGCGAAGATCGATAATATGTCAATGGTTAATCAAGAAACATATAATAACCAAACATCCAATTAACCATTAAATGATCATGAATTAACATGCCATCAAAAGAATGCTCTAAATGCATATTATCCAAAATCATATTGTATGCTCCCCCTAAATATATGGCCAATTAAAAAATTTAACCAAAATGATATTATCCAAAAACATATCATATTTATCTCCCCCTTCATAAAAAATAGATAGATGCAATCGAAACAAGAGCATCAAAAAAGAATTCGATAAAGATATTACCAATTTTGTGCAAGCAAAAATTTCGGCAGAGTCTCCCCTTAAAATGAACAAATCCTTAAATATACAACATGGTTAAAAACACTTCCATATAAGCTGAAACAATTATAACAAACCAACAACTCCATTAATTCATCAAGCAATACACATATAATCATCAATCATCAAAAGTACTATAAATCCATGCTTATACCAAAAAGAATATCTCAATGATTAATCAAGAAGTCATAAAAATAAAGCATGCAATTAATCCAAACAATCATATTCATTCTGAGAATTCAGAAAATATCATCCAAATATAAATTATCCAAATATTAAACAACCATCATCCATAATCCACAATTAGAACAATTATGCATATGAAAATGTAGGTGCATAATATAATAAGGAACCATGGTAATTTAAAATACCCAAAATGCACAAATTCGGTTTTGTAAAATAATGAGTGAAATGGATTATTTTAAACCGATTATATTGATCCAAGAGATGATTTAAGATAATGGATGGTGTTGATTGGATCAAAAGTGGACTAATAAGAGCTTAAATATGCAATTTTGGGTTTACAAAAATTGAGTGAAATGGATTTGTTTGAGCCAAGAAAATTGATCCTAGAGATGAATGAAGCTAATATATGATGTAGATTGGATCAAAAATGGGCTAAAGGAAGCTTGAAAATGTAGAGAGAGAAACATGTAATTAGGTTTTTGATTTTGGGTTTTATGTGGAGAATTGATGAAATGAAGTTTTGAGAACGAAAATTGAAGGAATAATGGATGAATAATGATTTGGATTATTGATTTTAACAAGTAAATGAGTAAAAGATGAAGAAATTTGAGCGAGAAATGGAGAGGTACTGTTCACGCGTGAATGAGATGGTAATGAAATGATGAAGAACAAGTGAAGAAATGATGATGGAGAAGTGTTTAATGAAGATGAAATGCATGGGTAATGGTTTAAGAGATTGATCTTGGCATAAAAATGGTTGAGAAATGAAGAGGAATTGTTTGGAAATGGAAGAGAGTGGCTCACGGTTTTGAGAGAGAAAGATGAACATGTACAGAAAAATAAGCAAACGAAAAGGAAGAAGCAAAAAAAATTGCTCAACCCGTGACCAAGCGGCTAGCTGCTTGCTCTCGGGTTTGGGTAGTTCATGGCTGCCTCTCTGCACAAAATTTGCTCTCCGACTATTTTTGATCAATTCCAAGACCATTTCGCGATTTCGAACACTTTCTCAAAAACCATTTTAATGCATGAATCATGATTTTAAACATCCAAAAGATAATTAATTCAAACAAATAATCCATCCAACAAGCATACAATCATGAAGCATATAAGCATTCAAAACTTAATAAAATGCAGAAAGGTCAAATTCAGAATAAAAACTGTATTGAGTAAGCCAGAAGTAACGTTCAAGCTATATACCATTGGAAAGATAATTAAGTTAGCTTTCCAATAAATTTTACAGAGATAGATTTGGAGTTCTCTAGAAGGAGTTATGATCAATTCATTATAGCTTGTTCAGACTTGGGATTTTCACAATAATTAAACATATAAGCATTCAAAAGTTAATAAATCAAACACACCACTTAACTATCATGCTTAAACACTTCATAAACATTAATATCAAACAAATCCATCATGATGAGTTGATAAGCTATCATGATAAAACACTCAATGTTAAACACAATGATAATTCAATCATGTAAACATACAAGGATATTTTCGCAAATTCATTTATCATGATTCATTCAACAAAATTAATATGGCAAGAATTGTTACCAAAACAATTAAATCATCTTGCCTCATCTTTTTCTCCTAGATCATGCTCAAATGATTATCCTCACAAGCTTTCATCAAGGAACTTCTCCACCATTCCTTGATTGTGGTACCTACAAAACAAATTCAAGTTGTGTGCTTTGGTACCCAAATACTCTTGGGTCCTTGAACGTTAGATTTAGTTCCTTTTGGAACCCAAATACATTTGACTCCATAATATACATTTCTCTTAATAGGACAACCAAGCTTCATGTGACCGTTTTGATTACAATAATGACATACAACTTGATTGTTTGTGGAGGTATCCTTAACAAAATAATTCTTATAATATTTTTGTTTCAAGTAAGGCTTATACCCAAGTCCTCCTTTATCAAACACACATTTTTGTGAATTAAGCATGTTATCCAACATCTTTTGCCCATTTGTGAATTTTAAAACAATCTCATTCAACTCATTGCTCCTTTTCTTAAGTGTTTCATTTTCATTTATTAATTCATCAACATGTGATTTCTCATGCTCATGCTCATACGAATAACTTTGTTTACATGTGAATGATGCAATTTTATCATGCAACATTTTATTATCTAACTCTAGTCCTTTAATCTTTTCATTTAATGAATCATTGCATTTTTGTAAAGCATCCTTTTCATTTTTCAAGTCATCTACATATGATTCTAGATGCTCATGTGAAGTGTTAGGTTTCTCATTTGATAATGCAACTCTATCATGCAATGTTTTATTCTCTAATTCTAGGCATGTAATCTTTGCACTTAGAGATTCATTCTCATTTGTGAGCTTTACCATTTTCTTTTTAAGACATGCATTCTTTTTACCAATTTTTATCCAATTATCATGCAATTCTTTAAAAGCATCATATAATTCATCATAAGTAGAAAGATCATTTACCTCATCAAGTTCATCATCCGATTCATCTCCAATTGCCATGAGAGCTAGATTTGTCATTTCTTGATGCTCTTCACCATCACTTGTTTCCTCATCGCTATCATCCCATGTGGCTACCATTGCTCTCTTCTTGAGCTTGTTGAGAAGAGGGCATTCCGTTCTTATATGACCGGGCTTCTTGCACTCATAACATTTGATTACTTCCTTCTTCTCCTTTCGATTCTTGAGGTCTCTAGATTTTCTTCGCTCACCAGATTTCTTAAAAAGTTTTCTAAGACTCCTAGCCAGCATATCCATCTCCTCCTCATCCCGCTCGCTTTCCTCATCACTTCCATGTTTCATGGCTTTGAGAGCAATGCTTTTCTTCTTCTCCTCATTGCCTCTTTCGGCTGCCAAGTCTTCCTCATAAGAAATAAGAGAACCAATTAAATCATCAATAGATAAAATATTTAAATCTTTGGCTTCCTTAATGGCAGTCCTTTTTTGTCTCCATTCCTTAGGTAGCGACCTAATGATTTTCTTAACTTTTTCGCTATTTGAAAAGGTCTTTCCTAGGGCTCCTAGAGTGTTCACTATGTCCGTAAATCTAGTATACATAGAATACACACTCTCATTTTGTTCCATTTGAAATAATTCATATAGTCGAGTGTACCTACTGATTTTAGACTCTTTCACTTGATTCGTGCCTTCATAAACAACTTCAAGTTTGTGCCAAATTTCATTAGCACTTTCACAACTAGACACTCTATGAAACTCTTTCTTATCAAGTGCACAAAACAAGGCATTCATGGCTTTGGAATTTAGAGAAGCTTTTCTCTTTTCCAATTCATTCCATTCCCGTGAAGGTTTTGGAATATCTTCCCCGACTTCATTTTTAGTCAAAGGCATAAATGGACCATCACAAACAATTTCCCAAATTTCATAATCTAAAGCTTGTAAATAAATTCTCATCCTAGTTTTCCAATATGGGTAGTCATTACCGTCAAAGAACGGTGGTCTAATTGTGGATTGTCCTTCCCTAAAGGTTGAGTCCTTATGGGTTGCCATGGATCTTTAACTCTAGACGATTAAGTCTACAAAAGAGCACCTTGCTCTGATACCAAATGAAATGCAAGTTATACAACCCAAGAGGGGGGTGAATTGGGATATTAAAAATTTATGCAATACAATTCGTACAACAATTTAATTATTTCCTTAATCAAATCAAAACAATAAATTTAATCAAGCACAATATTAAAAGAGTAAGGGAAGAGAAAACGAACACAAGGATTTTTATGTGGTTCGGCTATCCCCGCCTACGTCCACGCCTCCAAGCTCACAAGGATTTTTATCGCACTAATTTGTTCGTTGAGCTTTAAACTAAATTCTTCATGTTGCCGTTGTCCGTTGAGTGTCTTTAAACTTGATTTCACTTTATTTCACTTGATTCACTTGCATAAATATTATCCTTCAAAAACTAGTAAAAAGGTGAAATTCACTATTTATTAAATCACTTAATACATATGTTTGTTATCATCAAAATTACATTATGTATAACCCTTTAGGCTAACACTTTAGGCACCGGTGTCGATAAGGCCAATAGCTGCAATGGGCCTTTGGAATTTGGAAGGTAAGATGTGGAGTTTGATGGAGGGAATTAGAACAGTAGTGTCCAGGGACAATAACTGTTGATGGAAAATAACTTGGGACTGGTCACTGTCCGAGTCGTCAGAGGAGTTTTGTAGTGCGAACACTGTTTCATCATTGGGTTCCTCTTGTTCAGAGAAATAGAATTCCAGTTCATCCTTGTCTGGAGAGTAGTCGGTAGTGGCTTGAAGATGCTCGACTAGCCGGATGGACTTTTCTCGTTTGTTGGAACAATCTTTGGCATAATGACCTTTTTTCTTGCAGATAAAACATCTGCTTGATTTTCTCCGTTTAAGGTCTCGTGAAGAGGATGACTTCTTTCGGAAGAATCTGTAAGGCTTTCTGGTTCTGCGAGGTTTGGACGAAAATTCTGGGGTTTTGAATTTCCGAAAATGCCTTTTCTTCTGAGAACTGCAATCACAATCTTTTTTCTTCTTGCATTTGATCTGTAAGTAAGGCTTTTTGTAGGCACTCCGGAATGGTTCTTTATCTTTCAACAGTTGTTTGAAAAACATTTTCTGCTCGCAAAGTTTGTCGAGACAGGTTTTGGCAGGCTGGAAGATTTTGCCAAGAGAGATGTTGTCAAGGGCAAGTTTAGAGGTTGTGAGTTGTCGTTGTATGTCTAGTTGGAGTTCTTCTGGAAGGGAAGCCAGAAAGACATGCTTTAATGTCGGTTCATTGAATCCATTAAGCTTGTAAAACAGCAAAGACATGTGTTTGTAATGGAAATCAAGATCCTTAGCATTGAGGGAGCAGCATTTCATGTTGAGATAATCTCGTCTCGCAGCTTCAAAAACTGCAGAAGGATCGCCAAGGAATTGATCATGGAGAACAGCAAGAGCACTTGAAACTTCTGGGAGATCAGCAAACTATAACTGGCGATATTGTCCTAATGAATCAAACCAATCTCTTAGAGCACCCATAAAACGAGTAGCAAATTCTCTAAGGACTGATTGAGTTGTGGCTCCTGGTCTTAGCATTTGGAGGTCAATCCAGGCAGACATTTCAGTAAGTCTATCACGCCATTTATGAGATGGAAGATCATCAAATGTGAACCATGGACCATTTGACAATTTTTGACTGGGTGGATTAGGATGGGCCTGAGCTGGAGAAGGTTGGTTTGTGGCAGAAGATTTAGGTATTTCTTCGTCAACTTCAGAGGGAATATCAACATATGGTTCTGTATGAGAGGTTGGCCTTGGGTAGGTTGATCAGGTTGAGCCCTCAAGATTTTGGTGATATCGGCATAGGATTTTTCAGAGTCACTGGTAGATGCTAAAGATTCAGTGTCAGTCTCAGTATGGCTATCTGAAACAGCTAGATTTGAATCAGAAGTTTGATCATCTATAGGAGATGAATGGGTGACTGTGTGAGTAGTAAACTGGTGCATAGGTTCTTTATCCTTGGATTGGGTAGGAGGTTGGGAGATAGTTGGTGGTGGTACGGATGGTGATGCTGGTGTAGAATCAGAGGATTGATGACCAAGAATAGAAATAGAGGATTGAGGAAATGTGACAAGTCGTGGTTGAGGTTTAGACTTTGGTTTAGGTATAGGCAGTGGTGGTAAAGGATTGTTTCTAAAAAGAGTATGGGTCATGCCAAATAACTTGGAAGGGTCATACTGTTTAATAGGAGATAACATAGAGGCAAAAGGATGATAAGTGGGGCTGATGGAAGGGATAAGAGGTGATGTAGTAAAAAGGGTAGGTTTCTGTTTTTCAGATTCAATCTGAGCAAGTTCAGCTTTTAAGTGCCTGATTTCCCTTTCTTTTTGATCAAATTCTGGGCCATAGTATCTCTGGGAAAGTATGGCTCGTAACTCTAAATCGAGTTGACCAATTCTGATTTGAAGATTTTGTCTCAATCTGTTCAGTTCGCAAACTGATTTTGTCAACTTTTGAATTGAGATGCAACAAGGTATCATTTTGTGCCCTGGCATTTTGAGTTTGCCAGTTAAGGAAGGATTCAAAAGGCTTGGGTGGCTTAAGGTGGCTAGTGGAGGTAATAGGTGAAGGGATAAAGGGTTTGGACACAACATTACGGTGGGGATCTGTGTGAGGTTCTAAAGGAGAAAAGGAAGAAGAGTAATCTGAACAGGTAGAGAAAAACATCATACAAGTTAGTGGTTGAACGATAGGTGTTGGGTTTGGGAGTGGTGATGGAATTTCAGATTTGTAATGTTTTGCAATCCATTTAAGCTCTTTTCGGTAAATGGGTAATGGAGCCGGTGGAGGAGGAGGAGCTTTTGGTGATCGGGGTTCATAATGGTGACATGGGACCGGAGGTTTTTTTTTTGTGGGTTTCTTTTTCCTTTTGGGGACATAATCATCATCTTCTTCCCAGTCATCCCAGTAGGGACAATCTAGGTCACGCATACCTGATCCAGGGACATCCCATAGGAAATGGCCATTGTGTTTGGCTGGATAAACAAGGTAGCCTTCAGAATTAAACCCTGTAATGGGCAGATCTTCCTGAGCTGTCTAAACAGCTGTGATCATGGAAGAATAAGTAAAGGAGAGCCGAGGAGGCTCTTATGGAGCGCTTGGAGGTGGTTTAAAGGTCCTTCAGACTGGCGATCTTGTCGTCGTTCAAACAAACTTTCAGATGTCTCAATGGGAGCGGTATTGGTATGGAACTGCTAATAGTTGGAGATCCATTCAAGAGGCATAAGCTTTATAAGCTCATGACGGGGAATTTGTCTCGGGATCTGAATGATTGTGGAGATTTGGTCAGATTATTCTTACACAATAAGAGTGTCAGAATGGTGTTCTAGGGTAGGTAGATCTAAGGCATGATTTTGAAGCCTATAGACCAGTTGATGGTGAAGAGTAGTAATTTTGGCGGAGGAAATTTATTCTGCACCTTGAATTTGAACTTGAACTTTCAAGGCTGTTGGCAAATTGGTGTCTTGGAGAGAAAGGTTAAAGTTTGGGTAAAAGGTAAGTAGAACACTTCCGGCATGAAGGGTTGTGAGGACAGTACCAATAACAGCATCTTGGTACTGTTTGAATTGGGTATCAAGCATAGCAATCAGAGCGGTAACTGGTAATCCTTTTCTCCCATGAAGGGTAAGGATTCATCTGATGCCTCCAAGATGGAGATGGGTAAAACCTTCTCGTTTCCAGTTGCAAATCACGTCTGAGGGGATTTCAAGAGTAACATATTGCTCAGCAGGGGTTGCTTGGAGAGAACATTGATCCAGGCGAGAAGACCGAATATATTCTTAAGGGCGAGGTCTGCGGGTGGATATGAGAGTACGGATACTGCGAGTAAAATAACTGGGGCGTTTGTAGAGTTGGTAAGGGCTGATGAAAGAGTATGAAGATTCACTGATCTGGGTGGATTCAGAGATGTCTACAAGATTTTTAATTTTATTGGCAGTATGAGAAGTGCAAGATTTAGGTAAAGAAAGAGTAGAAGAAAGAGTAACAGGATTAGAAGGAGGTGAAAAGGAAGGGGAAGCCATGAAGGAAGAATTCTCTCTGCGCTTGAAGACTAAAGATCAAAATAGAATAAGGACTCAAATTATACCATTTTGGGAATGGAAAGCAAGATTTAGAAAACCGAATTTTAAGGACGAGTATGGCTCTAATACCATAAAGGACGTGGCGTTGTGGCCCCTAGGTACAGCGATCAAAAACCTTTTAAAATATTTTTTTCTCGGGTTATATAACCCAAAATAGACTTTCCTTTAGTCTAAAGCAGGGTACCAAACTAGATAAGAAATGGTCAAAAGTTTTCTGATGCACAGGATCCTTACGAGAAGGCAAGTGCAGAGCTTACTTCCTTAGGTTTTGAAAATGAACAAATTTAATTCTTTATTCTTTTTCTTTCTTAGAACTTCATTTGCAGAGAGAGAAGAGGGTTTAGAAATTCATAGTTTTGGGTAAGCACACGCGTTTATTTTTAAAAATTTCTATATCTTACAAAGGAGGGGAGAATTCTTTATATAGGAGAATTCTCGGGGAAGATAGGACAGGACCCCTATCTTTGACAAAAGCAAAAGCAAAAGCAAAAGATACATCATGACACAACTTTAATTATTACAAAGGATAAAGGGTGCTTTAATAATTAAAGCATGACTTTGACAAAAGCAAAAGCTTAAAGTAAAAGCAAACTGCAATAATTATACAAGACAAAAGCGTGAAGCAGAGCATAATTATTACAACAAGACAAATTACTTTATGGAGAGCGGATATTCATGTAGTCATCTTCAGATGAGCTTTCTGTCTCATCGGGGTCAATGTCACGAGAGACTGGAGGAAAAAAGGTTTCAGAGAGCTTTGGATTCTTCCAAGTGGGGCCATGGTAGCGTGAGTATGGAGAATCGCGTTTGGGTCCAGGTGTTTGAGTGGCTTTGTCTGCTGTTGTGGGTTTGTGGGGTTGTGGAGGTGGTTGAGATGAGGATCCTGGATCATGTATGGTTGGCTATATGAACTGTTGGAGATGTTGGCTGAGAGGAAGGAATTCTTCCCATAGGTCTTGCGAGTCCTGGAAAAAGAAGTCAGTGTAGTCTGGTCGTTCTTCTTTAATGATAATGCCAATGGACTTAGGTTTAGATATGGCAGATGGAGTGGGTATCATGATGAGGTCATGTTGAGGACCTAAGGAGGTGTGAAAGATGTTCTTGTGTGGCGGAGTTTGGTGGTTTAATTGGTAAAGGTAGTTGTGCAGGGTAGACTGTATTTCATTTTCAATTACAACTATATGTGGCGCAGTGAACCATTCATATACCTGATCTTGAGTCCAAAAGAGGTTGGTATCTGGATGCTGGAAGTATGGCCTGTGAATAATAAAGACTAATGTGAACATTTGTGCTTCAAAGGTAGGCATACGGTCAAGGTTGTGAATGTTTGATAATTGTTGCAGCTTCTTTCTCCACCATGGTATTGGGGAGAACCATTCAAGCAATGTCCAGTTAAGAGAGGTTGCTTTGTCTGGATTAAGGAGATGTTCCAAAGTGGGGGCAATGGGTAGAACCAATTTGGTGGCATAAAGAATAGTTAGGCACCATATGTACCATAACACGTCTTCGGTGGTTTCTTTGGTTGGATCAAGTGTTAAACCTGTAAGGAACAGATTTTCAGGGTGGAAGGTAGAAAATGGAAAGGGTTTTGTGACAAGGTAGGCTTTCATGAAGAAGCGAAAGAGAGCTTTTTTGGCAAATTCTTAGATGGCAAAGACAGCAGAGAAGTTTTTGTCGAAAGGAAAAGTTTTCTGCGTAAGAGCTTCAGGTGGGAGTGAAGTAGCCATGGAGATGATAAGAAAATGGTAGGTAGTGGAAAACAGAGTGAGAGGTTTTTATGGTTTGGAGAGTCTAGAGAGTATATCAGGGATGAGGTTCTGGGATCCCTTTATATGCTTAACAGAAAAGTCATATTTAGAAAACCAATCTTTTAATCTGAGTAACATTTTTTCTGGAACAATTTTACCTTTGAAATTAAAGATATTGGGGAAGGCTGAACTGTCCATTCGGATGAGAAAATGGTGTCCAATCAGATGATACTCAAACTTTTTGATGCCATTCTTTACCGCTAAAATTTCTTTGAATACGCTATGGTAGTGCTTCTGTGTGTCAGAAAATTGTCCACTAGCGTAAGCGATAAAGTGTTCTTATCCGTTGTTTCCACAAGGAGGATGGTACCCCATGATTCATCACTTGCATCTGCCTGCAATATACGTCGTCCATCAGTAATCAGCTTTAAAGGAGGCGGATTTTGCGCAATCTGCTTTAAGGTAGTGACAGCAATTGTATGGTCAGCATTCCACTCTGGGGGCTTCGTTTTCAACAAAGCTGAAAGGTGATGAGTGTAGTGGTCTACATGTGGGATAAAGTCTCTGATATAATTGATGATGCCGAGAAACTGTTGAATTTGCTTTTTGGAAAGTTACTGATCTAGAAAGTGAAGCAATTCTTGGGCAATGTGCTTTCCTGGCTTATAGTGTCCATCTTTTATGATCATACCAAGGAATTCAATGTTGTCTGTAGCAATGGTGCTTTCTTTGGCCGATAACATGATTCCATGACTTTGGATAAGATCATAGAATTGAGTTAGCAACTGGCGATGTTCATAATGTGATCCTGAAAAAAGTAAGATGTCATCAATATAAATCAATGCATGATACAAAATGGACTGGAAGATTTGGACCATGGACTTTTGAAAAATGGAAGGGGCAGTTTTGAGACCAAAGGGTAGGACTGTCCATTGGAAATGGGCATTGGGAATNTGGAAGATTTGGATCATGGATTTTTGAAAAATGGAAGGGGCAGTTTTGAGACCAAAGGGTAGGACTGTCCATTGGAAATGGGCATTGGGAATACAAAAAGCGGTTTTGTAACGTTCGGAGGGTTCAATGCCTAGTTGCCAAAAACCAGATTTTAGATCGAATTTTGAAAAGATCTGGGCATTTTTTAGAAAAGTAAACATGCTTTGTCGGCGAGGCCAGAGGAACTTGTCATCTTGTAAAAACATGTTTAATGGCTGGTAGTCAATGACTAGGCGTTTCTTTCCTCGGACAATTTCAGAATGTTTTTCAAGATAAAAGGCTTGACAAGACCATTGAGAACTTATGGGCTCAATTAGACCTTGGGCTAAGAGTTGGGAACATTCTTGTTGGGGTAGGAGTAAGTCAGAAGTACTCATTCCTGGATGGGTAGCTTTGGCTGGGTTAATGTCTTCATTTAGTTTGAAAGGTAACTTAATGAAGAAAACTGAATTTTTCCACAATGGGTTTGGATGGGTGAACTCAGAATGAGACTCTAGACAGAAACTCAAAAGTTTGGATGAAATATCTTGGTAAGACTAGGGAGTTTCAGACAAATTGTAGAGTTTCAGAATGTCGGTGAAGGGTTTGAACATGGACTTGACTCGGATTCCAGTGGGAATGATTTGGAGGTGTTTGATTTGGTGAAGGATGTCAAATCCTAACAAGATATCCTTATTAGGAAGAGTAGAATCAATAACCTTGGTCCAAATGACACAATTTGGGAAGATTTGAATACAAATGGGATTTTTGGTAATCAAAGAGGTGGTGAAGAGTTTGCCATTAACGACTCTGAAATTTTCTTCAAATTTTGTCCAGTATTCAGATGGAAGAATATTGGGGTTCAACATGCTTCTTTGTGCACCGGTGTCGATAAGGCCAATAGCTGGAATGGGCCTTTGGAATTTGGAAGGTAGATGTGGAGTTTGATAGAGGGAATAGGAACAGTAGTGTCCAGAGACAATAACTGTTGATGGAAAATAACTTGGGACTGGTCACTGTCTGAGTCCTCAGAGGAGTTTTGTAGTGCGAACACTGTTTCATCATTGGGTTCATCTTGTTTAGAGAAATAGAATTCCAGTTCATCATTGTCTGGCGAGTAGTTGGTAGTGGCTTGAAGATGCTCGACTAGCCGGATGGATTTTTCACTTTTGTTGGGACAATCTTTGGCATAATGCATTTTTTCTTGCAGATAAAACATATGCTTGATTTTCTCCATTTAAGGTCTCGTGAAGAGGATGACTTCTTTCGGAAGAATCTGTAAGGCTTTCTAGTTCTGCGAGGTTTGGACGAAAATTATGGGGTTTTGAATTTCTGAAAATGCGTTTTCTTCTGAGAACTGCAATCACAATCTTTCTTCTTCTTGCATTTGATCTGTAAGTAAGGCTTTTGGCAGGCACTCCGGAATGGTTCTTTATCTTTCAACAGTTCTTTAAAAAACTATTTCTGCTCGCAAAGTTTGTCGAGCAAACTATAACTGGCGATATTGTCCTAATGAATCAAACCAATCTCTTAGAGCACCCGTAAAACGAGTAGCAAATTCTCTAAGGACTGATTGAGTTGTGGCTCTTGGTCTTAGCATTGGGAGGTCAATCCAGGCAGACATTTCAGTAAGTCTATCACGCCATTTATGAGATAGAAGATCATCAAATGTGAACCATGGATCATTTGACGATTTTTTCAAGATATCCTTATTAGGAAGAGTAGAATCAATAACCTTGGTCCAAATGACACAATTTGGGAAGATTTGAATACAAATGGGATTTTTGGTAATCAAAGAGGTGGTGAAGAGTTTGCCATTAACGACTCTGAAATTTTCTTCAAATTTTGTCCAGTATTCAGATGGAAGAATATTGGGGTTCAACATGCTTCTTTGTGCACCGGTGTCGATAAGGCCAATAGCTGGAATGGGCCTTTGGAATTTGGAAGGTAGATGTGGAGTTTGATAGAGGGAATAGGAACAGTAGTGTCCAGAGACAATAACTGTTGATGGAAAATAACTTGGGACTGGTCACTGTCTGAGTCCTCAGAGGAGTTTTGTAGTGCGAACACTGTTTCATCATTGGGTTCATCTTGTTTAGAGAAATAGAATTCCAGTTCATCATTGTCTGGCGAGTAGTTGGTAGTGGCTTGAAGATGCTCGACTAGCCGGATGGATTTTTCACTTTTGTTGGGACAATCTTTGGCATAATGCATTTTTTCTTGCAGATAAAACATATGCTTGATTTTCTCCATTTAAGGTCTCGTGAAGAGGATGACTTCTTTCGGAAGAATCTGTAAGGCTTTCTAGTTCTGCGAGGTTTGGACGAAAATTATGGGGTTTTGAATTTCTGAAAATGCGTTTTCTTCTGAGAACTGCAATCACAATCTTTCTTCTTCTTGCATTTGATCTGTAAGTAAGGCTTTTGGCAGGCACTCCGGAATGGTTCTTTATCTTTCAACAGTTCTTTAAAAAACTATTTCTGCTCGCAAAGTTTGTCGAGCAAACTATAACTGGCGATATTGTCCTAATGAATCAAACCAATCTCTTAGAGCACCCGTAAAACGAGTAGCAAATTCTCTAAGGACTGATTGAGTTGTGGCTCTTGGTCTTAGCATTGGGAGGTCAATCCAGGCAGACATTTCAGTAAGTCTATCACGCCATTTATGAGATAGAAGATCATCAAATGTGAACCATGGATCATTTGACGATTTTTGACTGGGTGGATTGGTCTGGGCCTGAACTGGAGACGGTTGGTTTGTGGCAGAAGATTCAGGTATTTCTTCGTCAACTTCAGAGGGAATATCAACATATGGTTCTGTATGAAAGGTGTGGCCTTGGATAGGTTGATCGGGTTGAGCCATCAAGATTTTGGTGATATCGGCATAGGACTTTTCAGAGTCACTGGTGGATGCTGAAGATTTAGTGTCGGTCTCGGTATGGCTATCTGAAACAGCTAGATTTGAATCAGAAGTTTGATCATCTATAGGAGATCAATGGGTGACTGTGTGAGCAGTACACTGGCGCATGGGTTCTTTGTCCTTGGATTGGGTAGGAGGTTGGGAGATAGTTGGTGGTGGTACAGATGATGATGCTGGTGTAGAATTAGAAGATTGATGACCAGGAATAGAAATAGAGGATTGAGGAAATATGACAGGTCGTGGTTGAGGTTTAGACTTTGGTTTAGGTGTAGGCGGTGGGGGTAAAGGATTATTTCTAAAAAGAGTATGAGTCATGCCAAATAACTTGGAAGGGTCATATTGTTTAATAGGAGATAGCATAAAGGCAAAAGGATGATAAGTCGGGCCGATGGAAGGGATAAAAGGTAATGTAGTAAAAAGGTGATGGAATTTCAGATTTGCAATGTTTTGCAATCCATTTAAGCTCTTTTCGGTAAATGGGTAATGGAGCCGGTGGAGGAGGAGGATCTTTTGGTGATCGAGGTTCATAATGGTGACATGGGACCAGAGGTTTTTTCTTTGTGGGTTTCTTTTTCCTTTTCGGGACATAATAATCATCTTCTTCCCAATCATCCCAATAGGGACAATCTGGGTCACACCTGCCTGATCCGGGGACATCCCATAGGAAATGGCCATTGTGTTTGGCTGGATAAACAGGGTAGCCTTCAGAATTAAACCCTGTAATGGGCAGATCTTCCTGAGCTGTCTGAACAGTTGTGATCATGGAAGAATAAGTAAAGGAGAGCCGAAGAGGCTCTTGTGGAGCACTTGGAGGTGGTTTAAAGGTCATTCGGACTGTGCCATCTTGTCATCGTTCAAACATACTTTCAGATGTCTGAATAGGAGCGGTATTGGTATGGAACTGCTCATAGTTGGAGATCCATTCAAGAGGCATAAGCTTTATAAGCTCATGACGGGGAATTTATCTTGGGATCTGAATGATTGTGGGGATTTGGTCAGATTCTGCTAACTCAATGAGGGTGTCAGAATGGTGTTCTAGGGTAGGTAGATCTAAGGCATGGTTTTGAAGCCTATAGACCAGTTGATTGTGAAGAGTAGCAATGTTGGCGGAGGAAATTTGTTCTGCACCTTGAATTTGAACTTGAACTTTCAATACTGTGGGCAAATTGGTGTCTTGGAAAGAAAGGTTAAAATTTGGGTAAAAGGGAAGTAGAACACTTCCGGCATGAAGGGTTGTGAGGACAGTACCGATAACAGCATTTTGGTACTGTTTGAATCAGGTATCGAGCATAGCAATTCGAGAAGTAACTGGTAATCCTTTTCTCCCATGAAGGGTAAGGATTAATCTAATACCTTCAAGATGGAGATGGGTAAAACCTTCTCAGTTCCGGTTGGAAATCAAGTCTGAGGGGATTTCAAGAGTGCCATATTGCTCAGCAGGGGTTGCTTGAAGAGAACATTGATCCAGGCGAGAAGACTGGATATATTCTTTAGGGTGAGGTCTGCGGGTGGATATGAGAGTACGGATACTGCGAGTAAAAGAACTGGGGCGTTTGTAGAGTTGGTAAGGGCTGATGAGAGGGTATGAAGATTCACTGATCTGGTCGGATTCAGGGATGTAGGAGTATTCTACAAGATTTTCAATTTTATTGGCGGTATAAGAAGTGTAAGATTTAGGTAAAGAAATAGTAACAGGATTTAAAGAAGCTGAAAAGGAAGGGGAAGCCATGAATGAAGTGTTCTCTCTGCGCGTGAAATTCTAGTGCTCAAAAGAGAATAAAGACTCAAATTATATCATTTTGGGAATGTAAACCAAGATTTAAGAAACCGAATTTCAAGGACAGGTATGGCTCTGATACCATAAAGGACGTGGTGTTGTGGCCCCTAGGTACAGCGATCAAAAACCTTTTAAAACATTTTTTTCTCGGGTTATATAACCCAAAACAGACTTTCCTTTAGTCTAAAGCAGGGTACCAAACCAGATAAGAAATGGTCAAAAGTTTTCTGATGCACAGGATCTTTACGATAAGGCAAGTGCAGAGCATACTTCCTTAGGTTTTCAAAATGAACAAATTTAATTCTTTATTCTTTTTCTTTCTTAGAACTTCATTTGCAGAGGGAGAAGAGGGTTTAGAAATTCATAGTGTTTTGGTAAGCACACGCGTTTATTTTTTCTTGAGGTCCCTTACAATGGAGCAGAGAACTCTTTATATAGAAGAATTCTCAGGAAGATAGGACAGGACCCCTATCTTTGACAAAAGCAAAAGCAAAAGCAAAAGATACATCATGACACAACTTTAATTATTACAAAGGACAAAGGGTGCTTTAATAATTAAAGCATGACTTTGACAAAAGCAAAAGCTTAAAGTAAAAGCAAACTGCAATAATTATACAAGACAAAAGCATAAAGCAAAGCATAATTATTACAACAAGACAAACTACTTTATGGAGAGCGGATATTCATGTAGTCGTATTCGGATGAGCTTTCTGTCTCATCGGGGTCAGTGTCACGAGAGACTGGAGGAAAAAAGGTTTCAGAGAGCTTTGGATTCTTCCAAGTGGGGTCATGGTAGCGTGAGTATGGAGAATCGCGTTTGGGTCCTTGCTTGGGACCAGGTGTTTGAGTGGCTTTGTCTGCTGTTGTGGGTTTGTGGGGTTGTGGGGGTGGTTGAGATGAGGATCCTGGATCATGCATGGTTGGCTGTGGGAACTATTGGAGATGTTGGTTGAGAGGAAGGAATTCTTCCCATGGGTCTTGTGAGTCCTGGAAAAGGAAGTCAGTGTAGTCTGGTCGTTCTTCTTTAATGATGATGCCAGTGGACTTAGATTTAGATATGGTAGATGGAGTGGGTATCATGATGAGGTCATGTTGAGGACCTAAGGAGGTGTGAAAGATGTCCTTGTGTTGCGGAGTTTGGTGGTTTAATTGGTAAAGGTAGTTGTGCAGGGTGGACTGTATTTCATTTTCAATTACAGCTATATGTGGTGCAGTAAACCATTCATATACCTAATCTTGAGTCCAAAAGAGGTTTATATCGGGATCCTGGAAGTATGGCCTGTGAATAATAAAGTCTGATGTGAACATTTGTGCTACAGAGGCAGGCATACGGTCAAGGTTGTGAATTTCTGATAATTATTGCAGCTTCTTTCTCCACCATGGTATTGGGGAGAACCATTGAAGCAATGTCCAGGTAAGAGAGGTGGCTTGGTCCAGATTAAGGAGATGTTCCAAAGTGGGAGCAATGGGTAGAACCAATTTGGTGGCATAAAGAATAGTTAGGCACCATATGTACCATAACACGTCTTCGATGGTTTCTTTGGTTGGATCAAGGGTTAAACCTGTAAGGAACAGATTTTCAGGGTGGAAGGTAGAAAAAGGAAAGGGTTCTGTGACAAGGTAGGCTTTCATAGAGAAGCGAAAGAGAGCTTTTTTAGTAAATTCTTGGATGGCAAAGACAGAAGATAAGTTTTTGTCGAAAGGAAAAGTTTTCTTCGTTAGGGCTTCAGGTGGGAGTGAAGTAGCCATGGAGATAATAGGAAAATGGTAGGTGGTGGAAAATAGAGTGAGAGGGTTTTCTGGTTTGGAGAGTCTAGAGAGCATATCAAGGATAAGGTTTTGGGATCCCTTTATATGCTTAACTAAAAAGTCATATTTAGAAAACCAATCTTTTAATCTGAGTAACATTTTTTCGGGAACAGTTTTACCTTTGAAATTAAAGATATTAGGGAAGGCTGAACTGTCCATTCGGATGAGAAAATGGTATCCAATCAGATGATACTCAAACTTTTTGATGCCATTCTTTACCGCTAAAATTTCTTTGAATACGCTATGATAGTGCTTCTGTGTGTCAGAAAATTGTCCACTAGCGTAAGTGATAAAGTGTTCTTGTCTGTTGATTTCTTCAAGGAGGATGGCGCCCCACGATTCATCACTTGCATCTGTCTGCAATATCCGTCGTCCATCAGCAATCAGCTTTAAAGGAGGCGGATTTTGCGCAATCTGCTTTAGGGTAGTGACAGCAATTGTGTGGTCAGCATTCCACTCTGGGGGCTTCTTTTTCAACAAAGCTGAAAGGTGATGAGTGTAGTGGTCCATATGTGGGATAAAGTCTCTGATATAATTGATGATGCCGAGAAACTGTTGAATTTTCTTTTTGGAAAGTTGCTGATCTGGAAAGTGAAGCAATTCTTGGGTAATGTGCTTTCCTGGCTAATAGTGTCCATGTTTTATGATCATACCAAGGAATTCAATATTGTCTGTAGCAATGGTGCTTTTCTTGGCCGATAACCTGATTCCATGACTTTGGATAAGATCATAGAATTGAGTTAACAGCTGGCAATGTTCATCATGTGATCCTGAAAAAAGTAAGATGTCATCAATGTAAATCAATGCATGATGCAAAATGGGCTGGAAGATTTGGACCATGGACTTTTGAAAAATGGAAGGGGCAGTTTTGAGACCAAATGGTAGGATTGTCCTTTGGAAATGGGCATTGGGAATACAAAAGGCGGTTTTGTAACGTTCGGAGGGTTCAATGCCTAGTTGCCAAAAACCAGATTTTAGATCAAATTTTGAAAAGATCTGGGCATTCTTTAGAAAAGTAAACATGCTTTGTCGGCGAGGCAAATGGAATTTGTCATCTTGTAAAAACATGTTTAATGGCTGGTAGTCAATGACTAGGCGTTTCTTTCCTCGGACAATTTCAGAATGTTTTTCAACATAAAAGGCTTGACAAGCCCATTGAGAACTTGTGGGCTCAATTAGACCTTGGGCTAAGAGTTGGGAACATTCTTGTTGGGCTAGGAGTAAGTCAGAAGGACTCATTCTTGGATGGGTAGCTTTGGTTGGGTTAATTTCTTCATTTAGTTTGAAAGGTAACTTAATGAAGAAAGCTGGATTTTTCCACAATGGGTTTGGATGGGTGAACTGAGAATGAGACTCTGGACAGAAACTCAAAAGTTTGGATGAAATATCTTGGTAAGACTAGGGAGTTTCAGACAAATTGTAGAGTTTCAGAATGTCTGTGAAGGGTTTGCACATGGACTTGACTCGGATTCTAATGAAAATGATTTGGAGGTGTTTGATTTGGTGAAAGATGTCAAATCCTAACAAGATATCCTTATTAGGAAGAGTAGAACCAATAGCTTTAGTCCTAATGACACAATTTGGGAAGATTTGAATACCAATGGGTTTTTTGGTAATCAAAGAGGTGGTGAAGAGTTTGCCATTAATGGCTCTGAAATTTTCTTCAAATTTTTTCCAGTATTTAGATGGAAGAATATTGTGGTTCAACATGCTTCTTTGAGCACCGGGGTCGTTAAGGCCAATAGCTGGAATGGGCCTTTGGAATTTGGAAGGTAGGATGTGGAGTTTGATGGAGGGAATAGGAACAGTAGTGTCCAGGGATAATAACTGTTGATGGAAAATAACTTGGGACTAGTCACCGTCTGAGTCGTTAGAGGAGTTTTGTAGTGCGAACACTGTTTCATCATTGAGTTCATCTTGTTCAGAGAAATAGAATTCCAGTTCATCATTGTTTGGAGAGTAGTTGGTAGTGGCTTGAAGATGCTCGACTAGCCGGATAGATTTTTCTCTTTTGTTGGGACAATCTTTGGCATAATGACCTTTTTTCTTGCAGATAAAAAATATGCTTCATTTTCTCCGTTTAAGGTCTCGTGAAGAGGATGACTTCTTTCGGAAGAATCTGTAAGGCTTTCTGGTTCTGCGAGGTTTGGACAAAAATTCTAGGGTTTTGAATTTCCGAAAATGCCTTTTCTTCTAAGAACTGCAATCACAATCTTTTTTCTGTTTGCATTTGATCTGTAAGTAAGGCTTTTTGCAGGCACTCCGGAATGGTTCTTTATCTTTTAACAGTTCTTTGAAAAACTGTTTCTGCTTGCAAAGTTTGTCGAGACATGTTTTTGCAAGCTTGAAGATTTTGCCAAGAGAGATGTTGTCAAGGGCAAGAATAGAGGTTGTGAGTTGTCGCTGTATGTCTGGTTGGAGTTCTTCTGGAAGGGAAGCCAGAAAGACATGCTTAAATGTCGGTTCATTAAATCCATTAAGCTTGTAAAACAGCAAAGACATACGTTTGTAATGGAAATCAAGATCCTTAGCATTGAGGGAGCAGCATTTCATGTTGAGATAATCTCGTCTTGCAATTTCAAAGACTGCAGAAGGATCGCCAAGGAACTGATCATGGAGAACAGCAAGAGCACTTGAAACTTCTGGGAGATCAACAAACTGTAACTGGCGATATTGTCCTAATGAATCAAACTAATATCTTAGAGCACCCGTAAAACGAATAGCAAATTCTCTAAGGACTGATTGAGTTGTGGCTCCTGGTCTTAGCATTTTGAGGTCAATCCAGGTAGACATTTCAGTAAGTCTATCACGCCATTTATGAGATGGAAGATCATCAAAAGTGAACCATGGACCATTTGACGATTTTTGACTAGGTAGATTGGTCTGGGCCTGAGCTGGAGAAGGTTGGTTTGTGGCAGAAGATTCAGGTATTTCTTCGTCAACTTTAGAGGGAATATCGACATATGGTTCTGTATGAGAGGTGTGGCCTTGGGTAGGTTGATCAGGTTCAGCCATCAAGATTTTGGTGATATCGGCATAGGACTTTTCAGAGTCATTGGTAGATGCTAAAGATTCAGTGTTGGTCTCAATATAGCTATCTGAAACAGCTAGATTTGAATAAGAAGTTTGATAATCTATTGGAGATGAATGGGTGACTGTGTAAGCAGTAAACTGGCGCATGGGTTCTTTGTCTTTGGATTAGGTAGGAGGTTGAGAGATAGTTGGTGGTGGTACAGATGGTGATGCTGGTGTAGAATCAGGGGATTGATGACCAGGAATAGAAATAGAGGATTGGGGAAATGTGACAGGTGTGGTTGAGGTTTAGACTTTGGTTTGATCATCTATAGGTCGTGGTAAAGGATTGTTTCTAAAAAGAGTATGAGTCATGCCAAATAACTAAGAAGGGTCATACTGTTTAATAGGAGATAGCATAGAGGCAAAATGATGATAAGTGGGGCCGATGGAAGGGATATGAGGTGATGTGGTAAAAAGGGTAGGTTTCTGTTTTTCAGATTCAATCTGAGCAAGTTCCGCTTTTAAGCGCCTGATTTCCCTTTCTTTTTTATCAAATTATGGGCCATAGTATCTCTGGGCAAGCACGACTCGTAACTCTGAATCGAGTTAACCAATTCTGATTTGAAGATTTTGGTGAATCTACTGCATCTGGGCAGCAATAGAGTCAACTTTTGTCTCAATTTGTTCAGTTCGCAAATTGATTGTCTCAACTTTTGAATTGAGATGCAACAAGGTATCATTTTGTGCCCTGGCATTTTGAGTTTGCCAGTTGAGGATGGATCCAAAAGGCTTGGGTGGCTCAAGGTGGCCAGTGGAGGTAATAGGTGAAGGGATGTGGACACAACATTGCGGTGGGGATCAGTGTGAGGTTCTAAAGGAGGAGAGGAAGAAGAGTAATCTGAAGAGGTAGAGGAAAATATCATACAAGTCAGTGGTTGGACGATAGGTGTTGGGTTTGGGAGTGGTGATGGAATTTCATATTTGCAATGTTTTGCAATCCATTTAAGCTCTTTTCAGCAAATGGGTAATGGAGCCGGTGGAGGAGGAGGAGCTTTTGGTGATTGGGGTTCACAATGGTGACATGGGACTGGAGGTTTTTTCTTTGTGGGTTTCTTTTTTCTTTTGGGGACATAATCATCATCTTCTTCCCAATCATCCCAACAGGGACAATCTGGGTTACACCTGCCTGATCCAGGGATATCCCATAGGAAATGGCCATTGTGTTTGGCTGGATAAACAAGGTAGCCTTCAGAATTAAACCCTGTAATGGGCAGATCTTCCTGAGCTGTCTGAACAGCTGTGATCATGGAAGAACAAGTAAAGGAGAGCCGAGGAGGCTTTTGTAGAGCACTTGGAGGTGGTTTAAAAGTCATTCGGACTGTGCCATCTTTTCGTCTTTCAAACATACTTTCAGATGTCTGAATGGGAGCGGTATTGTTATGGAACTGCTCATAGTTGGAGATCCATTCTCGAGGCATAAGCTTTATGAGCTCATGACGGAGAATTTGTCTCGGGATCTGGATGATTGTGGGCATTTGGTCAGATTCTGCTAACACCATGAGGGTGTCACAGTGGTGTTCTGGGGTAGGTAGATCTAAGGCATGATTTTGAAGCCTATAGACCAGTTGATGGTGAAGAGTAGCAATGTTGGCGGAGGAAATTTGTTCTGCACCTTGAATTTGAACTTGAACTTGAACTTTCAAGGCTGTGGGTAAATTGGTGTCTTGGAGAGAAAGGTTAAAGTTTGGGTAAAGGGTAAGTAGAACACTTCCGGCATGAAGGGTTGTGAGGACAGTACCGATAACAGCATCTTGGTACTGTTTGAATCGGGTATCAAGCATAGCAATCTGAGTGGTAACTGGTAATCCTTTTCTCCCATGAAGGGTAAGGATTAATCTGATGCCTCTAAGATGAATATGGGTAAAACCTTCTCGTTTCCAGGTTGAAATCAAGTCTGAGTAGATTTCAAGAGTAACATATTGCTCAGCAAGGGTTGCTTGGAGAGAACATTGATCCAGGCGAGAAGACTGGATATATTCTTTAGGGTGAGGTCTGCGGGTGGATATGAGAGTACGGATACTGCGAGTAAAAGAACTTGGGCGTTTGTAGAGTTGGTAAGGGCTGATGAGAGGGTATGAAGATTCATTGATCCTGGGCGGATTCAGGGATGTAGGAGTATTCTACAAGATTTTCAATTTTATTGACAGTATGAGAAATGCAAGATTTAGGTAAAGAAAGAATAGAAGAAAGAGTAACAAGATTGGAAGGAGCTGAAAAGGAAGAGGAAGCCATTAAGGAAGAATTCTCTCTGCGCTTGAAGACTAAAGATCAACACAGAATAAAGACTCAAATTATACCATTTTGGGAATGGAAAGCAAGATTTAGAAAACTGAATTTCAAGGACGAGTATGGCTCTGATACCATAAGGGAAAAAGAAACCCACAAAGAAAAAACCTCCAGTCCCATGTCACCATTGTGAACCCCGATCACCAAAAGCTCCTCTTCCTCTACCAGCTCCATTACCCATTTACCGAAAAGAGCTTAAATGGATTGCAAAACATTGAAAATCTGAAATTCCATCACCACTCTCAAACCCAATACCTATTGTCCAACCACTGACTTGTATGATGTTTTCCTCTACCTCTTTGGATTACTCTTATTCCTTTCCTCCTTTAGAACCTCACACAGATCCCCACCGCAATGTTGTGTCCACACCCGTTATCCCTTCACCTATTACCTCCACTGGCCACCTTGAGCCACCCAAGCCTTTTGAATTCGTCCTCAACTGGCAAACTCAAAATGCCAGGGCACAAAATGATACTTTGTTGCATCTCAATTCAAAAGTTGAGAAAATCACTCTCAAACCCAACACCTATTGTCCAACCACTGACTTGTATGATGTTTTCCTTTACCTCTTTGGATTACTCTTCTTCCTTTCCTCCTTTAGAACCTCACACAGATCCCCACCGCAATGTTGTGTCCACACCCTTTATCCCTTCACCTATTACCTCCACTGGCCACCTTGAGCCACCCAAGCCTTTTGAATCCGTCCTCAACTGGCAAACTCAAAATGCCAGGGCACAAAATGATACTTTGTTGCATCTCAATTCAAAAGTTGAGAAAATCAGTTTGCAAATTGAATAGATTGAGACAAAAGTTGACTCTATTGCTACTCAGATGCAGCAGATTCATCAAAATCTTCAAACCAGAATTAGTCAACTGGATTCAAAGTTACGAGCCATGCTTTACCACATCACCTCATATTCCTTCCATCGGCCCCACTTATCATCCTTTTGCCTCTATGCTATCTCCTATTAAACAGTATGATATTTCCAAGTTATTTGGCATGACTCATACTCTTTTTAGAAACAATCCTTTACCATCACCTCCTACACCTAAACCAAAGTCTAAACCTCAACCACGACCTGCCATATTTCCTCAATCCTCTATTTCTATTCCTGGTCATCAATCCTCTGATTCTACACCAGCATCACCATCTATACCACCACCAACTATCTCCTCACCTCCTACCCAATCCAAGGACAAAGAACCCATGCACCAGTTTACTGCTCACACAGTCACCCATTCATCTCTTATAGATGATCAAACTTCTGATTTAAATCTAGCTGTTTCAGATAGCCATACTAAAACCGACACTAAATCTTTAGCATCTACCAGTGTCTCTGAAAAGTCCTATGCCGATATCACCAAAATCTTGATGGCTCAACTTGATCAACCTACCCAAGGCCACACCTCTCATACAGAACCATATGTTGATATTCTCTCTCAAGTTGACGAAGAAATACCTGAATCTTCTGCCACAAACCAACCTTCTCCAGCTCAGGCCCGGCCCAATCCACCCAGTCAAAAATCGTCAAATGGTCCATGGTTCACATTTGATGATCTTCCATCTCATAAATGGCGTGATAGACTTACTGAAATGTCTGCCTGGATTGACCTCCAAATGCTAAGACCAGGAGCCATAACTCAATCAGTCCTTAGAGAATTTGCTACTCGTTTTACGGGTGCTCTAAGAGATTGGTTTGATTCATTAGGACAATATCGCCAGTTACAGTTTGTTGATCTCCCTGAAGTTTCAAGTGCTCTTGCTGTTCTCCATGATCAATTCCTTGGCGATCCTTCTGCAGTTTTTTAAGCTGCCAGACGAGATTATCTCAACATGAAATGCTGCTCCCTCAATGCTAATGATCTTGATTTCCATTACAAACGCGTGTCTTTGCTGTTTTACAAGCTTAATGGATTCAATGAGCCGACATTAAAGCATGTCTTTCTGGCTTCCCTTCCAGAAGAACTCCAACCAGACATACAGCGACAACTCACAGCCTCTAATCTTGCCCTTGACAACATCTCTCTTGGCAAAATCTTCCAGCTTGCCAAAACCTGTCTCGACAAACTTTGCGAGCAGAAACAGTTTTTCAAAGAACTGTTGAAAGATAAAGAACCATTCCAGAGTGCCTGCAAAAAGCCTTACTTACAGATCAAATGTAAGAAGAAAAAAGATTGTGATTGTAGTTCTCAGAAGAAAATGCATTTTCAGAAATTCAAAACCCTAGAATTTTCGTCCAAACCTCGTAGAACCGGAAAGCCTTACAGATTCTTCTGAAAGAAGTCATCCTCCTCACGAGACCTTAAACGGAGAAAATCAAGCAGATGTTTTATCTGCAAGAAAAATGGTCATTATGCCAAAGATTCTCCCAATAAACGAGAAAAATCCATCCGGCTAGTCGAGCATCTTCAAGCCACTACTGACTAGTCTCCAAACAAGGATGAACTGGAATTCTATTTCTCTGAACAAGATGAACCCAATGATGAAACAATGTTCACACTACAAAACTCCTCCGACGACTCAAATAGTGACTAATCCCAAGTTATTTTCCATCAACAGTTATTGTCTCTGGACACTACTGTTCCTATTCCCTCCATCAAACTCCACATCCTACCTTCT
The DNA here is from genome assembly GCA_002013955.2 of Citrus medica. NCBI lineage: Eukaryota > Viridiplantae > Streptophyta > Magnoliopsida > Sapindales > Rutaceae > Citrus > Citrus medica. The sequence goes on along the minus strand of MKYO02021457.1, from coordinate 169,183 downwards.
AAATTTCAAAGGCCCATTCCAGCTATTGGCCTTATCAACACCGGTGCCCAAAGAAGCATGTTGAACCCCAATATTCTTTCATCTGAATACTGGACAAAATTTGAAGAAAATTTCAGACCCGTTAATGGCAAACTCTTCACCACCTCTTTGATTACCAAAAAACCCATTGGTATTCAAATCTTCCCAAATTGTGTCATTTGGACTAGGGTTATTGGTTCTACTCTTCCTAATAAGGATATCTTGTTAGGATTTGACATCCTTCACCAAATCAAACACCTCCAAATCATTCCCACTGGAATCCAAGTCAAGTCCATGTTCAAACCCTTCACAGACATCCTGAAACTCTACAATTTGTCTGAAACTCCCCAGTCTTACCAATATATTTCATCCAAACTTTTGAGTTTCTGTCCAGAGTCTCATTCTGAGTTCACCCATCTAAACACATTGTGGAAAAATCCATCTTTCTTCATTAAGTTACCTTTCAAACTAAATGAAGACATTAACCCAACCAAAGCTACCCATCTAGGAATGAGTCCTTCTGACTTACTCCTAGCCCAACAAGAATGTTCCCAACTCTTAGCCCAAGGTCTAATTGAGCCCACAAGTTCTCAATGGGCTTGTCAAGCCTTTTATGTTGAAAAACATTTTGAAATTGTCTGAGGAAAGAAACGCCTAGTCATTGACTATCAGCCATTAAACATGTTTTTACAAGATGACAAATTCCCTTTGCCTCGCCGACAAAGCATGTTTACTTTTCTAAAAAATGCCCAGATCTTTTCAAAATTCGATCTAAAATCTGGTTTTTGGCAACTAGGCATTGAACCCTCAGAACGTTACAAAACCGCTTTTTGTATTCCCAATGCCCATTTCCAATGGACAGTCCTACCCTTTGGTCTCAAAACTGCCCCTTCCATTTTCCAAAAATCCATGATCCAAATCTTCCAACCCATTTTGCATCATGCATTGATTTACATTGATGATATCTTGCTTTTTTCAGGCTCACATGATGAACATCGCCAGCTGTTAACTCAATTCTATGATCTTATCCAAAGTCATGGAATCATGTTATCGGCCAAGAAAAGCACCATTGCTACAGACAACATTGAATTCCTTGGTATGATCATAAAAGATGGACACTATCAGCCAGGAAAGCACATTGCCCAAGAATTGCTTCACTTTCCAGATCAGCAACTTTCCAAAAGGCAAATTCAACAGTTTCTCGGTATCATCAATTATATCAGAGACTTTATCAATCATGTGGACCACTACACTCATCACCTTTCAGCTTTGTTGAAAAAGAAGCCCCCAGAGTGGAATGCTGACCACACAATTGTTGTCACTACCCTAAAGCAGATTGCGCAAAATCTGCCTCCTTAAAAGCTGATTACTGATGGACAACGTATATTGCAGACAGATACAAGTGATGAACCATGGGGTGCCATCCTCCTTGAAGAAATCAACGGACAAGAACACTTTATCGCTTACGCTAGTGGACAATTTTTTGACACACAGAAGCACTACCATAGCGTGTTCAAAGAAATTTTAGCGGTAAAGAATGGCATCAAAAAGTTTGAATATCATCTGATTGGACACCATTTTCTCATCCGTATGGATAGTTCAGCCTTCCCCAATATCTTTAATTTCAAAGGTAAAACTGTTCCCGAAAAAATGTTACTCAGATTAAAAGATTGGTTTTCTAAATATGACTTTTCAGTTAAGCATATAAAGGGATCCCAGAACCTCATACCTGATATGCTCTCCAGACTCTCCAAACCAGAAAACCCTCTCACTCTGTTTTCCACCACCTACCATTTTCCTATCATCTCCATGGCTACTTCACTCCCACCTGAAGCCCTTACGCAGAAAACTTTTCCTTTCGAAAAAAACTTCTCTTCTGCCTTTGCCATATAAGAATTTTCCAAAAAAGCTCTCTTTCGCTTCTTCATGAAAGTCTACCTTGTCACACAACCCTTTCCTTTTTCTACCTTCCACCCTGAAAATCTGTTCCTTATAGGTTTAACCCTTGATCCAACCAAAGAAACCACTGAAGATGTGTTATGGTACATATGGTGCCTAACTGTTCTTTATGCTACCAAATTGGTTCATGCCACCAAATTGGTTCTACCCATTGCTCCCACTTTGGAACATCTCCTTAATCCAGACAAAGCAACCTCTCTTACCTGGACATTGCTTGAATGGTTCTCCCCAATACCATAGTGGAGAAATAAGCTACAACAATTATCAGAAATTCACAACCTTGACCGTATGCCTGCCTCTGAAGCACAAATGTTCACATCAGTCTTTATTATTCACAGGCCATACTTCCAGCATCCAGATACCAACCTCTTTTGGACTCAAGATCAGGTATATGAATGGTTCACTGCACCACATATAGCTGTAATTGAAAATGAAATACAGTCCACCCTGCACAACTACCTTTACCAATTAAACCACCAAACTCCGCCACACAAGGACATCTTTCACACCTCCTTAGGTTCTCAACATGACCTCATCATGATACCCACTCCATCTGCCATATCTAAACCTAAGTCCACTAGCATCATCATTAAAGAAGAACGACCAGACTACACTGACTTCCTTTTCCAGGACTCACAAGACCCATGGGAAGAATTCCTTCCTCTCAGCCAACATCAACAATTCCCACAGCCAACCATGCATGATCCAGGATCCTCATCTCAACCACCCCCACAACCCCATAAACCCACAACAGCAGACAAAGCCACTCAAACACCTGGTCCCAAGCCAGGACCCAAACGTGATTCTCCATACTCACGCTACCATGGCCCCACTTGGAATAATCCAAAGCTCTCTGAAACCTTTTTTTCCTCCAGTCTCTCGTGACACTGACCCCGATGAGACAGAAAGATCATCCGCAGACGACTACATGAATATCCGCTCTCCATAAAGTAGTTTGTCTTGTTGTAATAATTATGCTTTGCTTTATGCTTTTGTCTTGTATAATTATTGCAGTTTGCTTTTACCTTAAGCTTTTGCTTTTGTCAAAGTCATGCTTTAATTATTAAAGCACCCTTTGTCTTGTTGTAATATTAAAAGTTGTGTCATGATGTATATTTTTTTTTTGCTTTTGTAAAAGATAGGGGTCCTGTCCTATCTCCTCGAGAATTCTTCTATATAAAGAGTTCTCTCCTCCATTGTAAGGGACCTCAAGAAAAAATAAACACGTGTGCTTACCAAAACACTATGAATTTCTAAACCCTCTTCTCTCTCTGTAAATGAAGGTCTAAGAAAGAAAAGGAATAAAGAATTAAATTTGTTCATTTTGAAAACCTAAAGAAGTATGCTCTGCACTTGCTTTTTCGTAAGGATCCTGTGCATCAGAAAACTTTTGACCATTTCTTATATGGTTTGGCACCCTGCTTTAGACTATAGGAAAGTCTGTTTTGGGTTATATAACCCGAGAAAAAAATGTTTTAAAAGGTTTTTGATCGCTGTACCTAGGGGCCACAACGTCACGTCCTTTATGGTATCAGAGCCATACTCGTCCTTGAAATTCGGTTTTCTAAATCTTGCTTTCCATTCCCAAAATGGTATAATTTGAGTCTTTATTCTGTTTTGATCTTTAGTCTTCAAGCACAGAGAGAATTCTTCCTTCATGGCTTCCCCTTCCTTTTCAGCTCCTTCTAATCCTGGTATTCTTTTTTCTACTCTTTCTTTACCTAAATCTTGCACTTCTCATACTGCCAATAAAATTGAAAATCTTGTAGAATAATCCTCTCATCAGCCCTTACCAATTCTACAAACGCCCCAGTTCTTTTACTTGCAGTATCCGTACTCTCATATCCACCCGCAAACCTCACCCTAAAGAATATATCCAGTCTTCTCGCCTGGATCAATGTTCTCTCTAGGCAACCCCTGCTGAGCAATATGTTACTCTTGAAATCCCCTCAGACTTGATTTCCAACTGGAAACGAGAAGGTTTTACCCATCTCCATCTTGGAGGTATCAGATTAATCCTTACCCTTCATGGGAGAAAAAGATTACCAGTTACTGCGCGAATTGCTATGCTCTATACCCGATTCAAACAGTACCAATATGTTGTTATCGATACAGTCCTCACTACCCTTCATGTCGGAAGTGTTCTACTTACCTTTTACCCAAACTTTAACCTTTCTCTCCAAGACACCAATTTGCCCACAGCCTTGAAAGTGAAAGTACAAATTCAAGGTGCAGAACAAATTTCCTCCTCCAAAATTGCTACTTTTCACCATCAACTGGTCTATAGGCTTCAAAATCATGCCTTAGATCTATCTACCCCAGAACACCATTCTGAAACCCTCATGGTGTTAGCAGAATCTGACCAAATCCCCACAATCATTCAAATCCGGAGATAAATTCCCCGTCATGAGCTTATAAAGCTTTTTCCTCTTGAATGGATCTCCAACTATCAGCAGTTTCATACCAATACCGCTCCCATTCAGACATCTGAAAGTATGTTTGAACGACGATAAGATGGCACAGTCCGAATGACCTTTAAACCACCTCCAAGTGCTCCACAAGAGCCTCATCGGCTCTCCTTTACTTATTCTTCCATGCTCACAGCTGTTCAGACAGCTCAGGAAGATCTACCTATTACAGGGTTTAATTCTGAAGGCTACCCTGTTTATCTAGCCAAACATAATGGCCATTGCCTATGGGATGTCCCTGGATCAAGTATGTGTGACCCAGATTGTCCCTACTGGGATGACTGGGAAGAAGGTGATGATTATATCCCCAAAAGGAAAAAGAAACCCACAAAGAAAAAACCTCTGGTCCCATCTCACCATTATGAACCTCGATCACTAAAAGATCCTCCTCCTCCACCGGCACCATTACCCATTTACCGAAAAGAGCTTACATGGATTGCAAAACATTGCAAATCTGAAATTCCATCACCACTCCCAAACCCAACACCTATCGTCCAACCACTGACTTGTATGATGTTTTCCTTTACCTCTTCGGATTACTCTTCTTCATTTCTTTCTTTAGAACCTCACACAGATCCCCACCGCAATGTTGTGTCCACACCCTTTATCCTTTCATCTATTACCTCCACTGGCCACCTTGAGCCACCCAAGCCTTTTGAATCCGTCCTCAACTGGTAAACTCAAAATGCCAGGGCACAAAATGATACTTTGTTGCATCTCAATTCAAAAGTTGACAAAATAAGTTTGCAAACTGAACAGATTGAGACAAAAGTTGACTTTATTGGAGCCCAGATGCACCGATTCACCAAAATCTTCAAATCAAAATTGGTCAACTCGATTCAGAGTTACGAGCAATGCTTGCCCAGAAATATTATGGCCCAGAATTTGATAAAAAAGAAAGGGAAATCAGGCGCTTAAAAGCTAAACTTGCTCAGATTGAATCTGAAAAACAAAAACCTACCCTTTTTACTACATCACCTCCTATCCCTTCCGTCGGCCCCACTTATCATCCTTTTGTCTCTATGCTATCTCCTATTAAATAGTATGACCCTTCCAAGTTATTTGGCATGACTCATAATCTTTTTAGAAACAATCCTTTACCATTACCTCCTACACCTAAACCAAAGTCTAAACCTCAACCACGACCTGTCACATTTCCTTAATCCTCCTATTTCTATTCCTGGTCATCAATCCTCTGATTCTACATTAGCATCACCATCTGTACTACCACTAACTATCTCCCAACCTCCTACCCAATCCAAGGATAAAGAACCCATGCACCAGTTTACTGCACACACAGTCACTCATTCATCTATTATAGATGATCAAATTTCTGATTCAAATCTAGCTGTTTCAGATAGCCATATCGAGACCAACACTGAATCTTCAGCATCCACCAGTGACTCTAAAAAGTCTTATGCTGATATCACCAAAATCATGATGGCTCAACCTGATCAACCTACCCAAGGCCACACTTCTCATACAGAACCATATGTTGATATTCTCTCTGAAGTTGACGAAGAAATACCTGAATCTTCTGCCACAAACCAGCCTTCTCCAGCTCAGGCCCGGCCCAATCCACCTAGTCAAAAATCGTCAAATGGTCCATGGTTCACATTTGATGATCTTCCATCTCATAAATGGCGTGATAGACTTACTGAAATGTCTGCCTGGATTGACCTCCAAATGCTAAGACCAGGAGCCACAACTCAATCAGTCCTTAGAGAATTTGCTATTCGTTTTATGGGTGCTCTAAGAGATTGGTTTGATTCATTAGGACAATATCGCCAGTTACAGTTTGTTGATCTCCCTGAAGTTTCAAGTGCTCTTGTTGTTCTCCATGATCAATTCCTTGGCGATCCTTCTGCAGTCTTTGAAGCTGCAAGACGATATTATCTCAACATGAAATGTTGCTCCCTCAATGTTAAGGATCTTGATTTCCATTACAAACGCATGTCTTTGCTGTTTTACAAGCTTAATGGATTCAATGAACCGAAAGTAAAGCATGTCTTTCTGGCTTCCTTTCCAGAAGAACTCCAACCAGGCATATAGCGACAACTCACAGCCTCTAATCTTGCCCTTGACAACATCTCTCTTGGCAAAATCTTCCAGCTTGCCAAAATCTGTCTCGACAAACTTTACGAGCAGAAACAGTTTTTCAAAGAATTGTTGAAAGATAAAGAACCATTCCGGAGTGCCTGCAAAAAGCCTTACTTACAGATCAAATGCAAGAAGAAAAAAGATTGTGATTGCAGTTCTAAAATGAAAAGGCATTTTCAAAAATTCAAAACCCCATAATTTTCGTCCAAACCTCGCAGAACCAGAAAGCCTTATAGATTCTTCCGAAAGAAGTCATCCTCTTCACGAGACCTTAAACGGTGAAAATCAAGCAGATGTTTTATCTGCAAGAAAAAAGGTCATTATGCCAAAGATTGTCCCAACAAACGAGAAAAATCCATTCGGCTAGTCGAGCATCTTCAAGCCACTACCGACTACTCTCCTAACAAGGATGAACTGGAATTCTATTTCTCTGAACAAGATGAACCCAATGATGAAACAATGTTCGCACTACAAAACTCCTCCGACGACTCAGATAGTGACTAATCCCAAGTTATTTTCCATCAATAGTTATTGTCCCTGGACACTACTGTTCCTATTCCCTCCATCAAACTCCACATCCTACCTTCTAAATTCCAAAGGCCTATTCCAGCTATTGGCCTTATTAACACCGATGCCCAAAGAAGCATGTTGAACCCCAATATTCTTTCATCTGAATACTGGACAAAATTTGAAGGAAATTTCAAACCTGTTAATGGCAAACTCTTCACCACCTCTTTGATTACCAAAAAACCCATTGGTATTCAAATCTTCCCCAATTGTGTCATTTGGACCAAGGTTATTGGTTCTACTCTTCCTAATAAGGATATCTTGTTAGGATTTGACATCCTTCACCAAATCAAATACCTCCAAATCATTCCCACTGGAATCTGAGTCAAGTCCATGTTCAAACCCTTCACAGACATTCTAAAACTCTACAATTTGTCTGAAGCTCCCCAGTCTTACCAGGATATTTCATCCAAACTTTTGAGTTTCTGTCCAGAGTCTCATTCTGAGTTCACCCATCCAAACCCATTGTGGAAAAATCCAACTTTCTTCATTATGTTACCTTTCAAACTAAATTAAGATATTAACCTAATCAAAGCTACCCATCAAGGAATGAGTCCTTCTGACTTACTCCTAGCCCAACAAGAATGTTCCCAACTCTTAGCCCAAGGTCTTATTGAGCCCACAAGTTCTCAATGGGCTTGTCAAGCCTTTTATGTTGAAAAACATTCTGAAATTATCCGAGGAAAGAAACGCCTAGTCATTGACTACCAGCCATTAAACATATTTTTACAAGATGACAAGTTCCCCTTGTCTCACCGACAAAGCATGTTTACTTTTCTAAAAAATGCCCAGATCTTTTCAAAATTTGATCTAAAATCTGGTTTTTGGCAACTAGGCATTGAACCCTCCGAACGTTACAAAATCGCTTTTTGTATTCCCAATGCCCATTTCCAATGGACAGTCCTACCCTTTGGTCTCAAAACTGCCCCTTCCATTTTTCAAAAGTCCATGGTCCAAATATTCCAGCCCATTTTGCATCATGCATTGATTTACATTGATGACATCTTACTTTTTTCAGGATCACATAATGAACATCGCCAGCTGTTAACTCAATTCTATAATCTTATCCAAAGTCATGGAATCATGTTATCGGCCAAGAAAAGCACCATTGCTACAGACAACATTGAATTCCTTGGTATGATCATAAAAGATGGACACTATCAGCCAGGAAAGCACATTGCCCAAGAATTGCTTCACTTTCCAGATCAGCAACTTTCCAAAAGACAAATTCAACAGTTTCTCAGCATCATCAATTATATCAGAGACTTTATCCCACATGTGGACCACTACACTCATCACCTTTCAGCTTTGTTGAAAAGAAACCCCCAGAGTGGAATGCTGACCACACAATTACTGTCACTACCCTAAAGCAGATTGCGCAAAATCCGCCTCCTTTAAAGCTAATTACTGATGGACGGCGTATATTGCAGATAGATACAAGTGATGAATCATGGGGTGCCTTCCTCCTTTAAATCAACAGACAAGAACACTTTATCGCTTACGCTAGTGGACAATTTTCTGACACACAGAAGCACTACTATAGCGTGTTCAAAGAAATTTTAGTTATAAAGAATGGCATAAAAAAGTTTGAGTATCATCTGATTGGATACCATTTTCTCATCCGTATGGACAGTTCAGCCTTCCCCAATATCTTTAATTTCAAAGGTAAAACTGTTCCATATTGGTTTTCTAAATATGACTTTTTAGTTAAGCATATAAAGGGATCCTAGAACCTCATCCCTGATATGCTCTCCATACTCTCCAAACCAAAAAATTCTCTCACTTTGTTTTCCACCACCTACCATTTTCCTATTGTCTCCATGACTACTTCACTCCCACCTGAAGCCCTTATGAAGAAACTTTTCCTTTCGACAAAAACTTCTCTTCTGTCTTTGCCATCCACGAATTTGCCAAAAAAGCTCACTTTCGCTTCTTCATGAAAGCCTACCTTGTCACAGAAACCTTTCCCTTTTCTACCTTCCACCCTGAAAATCTGTTCCTTACAGGTTTAACTCTTGATCGATCCAAAGAAACCACTGAAGAAAATATGTTCCTTATGGTGCCTAACTGTTCTTTGTGCCACCAAATTGGTTCTACCCATTGCTCCCACTTTGGAACATCTCCTTAATCCGAACCAAGCCACCTCTCTTACCTGGACATTGCTTGAATGGTTCTCCCCAATACCATGGTGGAGAAAGAAGCTGCAATAATTATCAGACATTCACAACCTTGACCGTATGCCTACTTCTGAAGCACAAATGTTCACATCAGTCTTTATTATTCACAGGCCATACTTCCAGCATCCAGATACCAACCTCTTTTGGACTCAAGATCAGGTATATGAATGGTTTACTGCACCACATATAGCTGTAATTGAAAATGAAATACAGTCCACCCTGCACAACTACTTTTACCAATTAAACCACCAAACTCCGCCACACAAGGACATCTTTCACACCTCTTTAGGTCCTCAACTTGACCTCATCGTGATACCCACTCCATCTGCCATATCTAAATCTAAGTCCACTGGCATCATCATTAAAGAAGAACGACCAGACTACACTGACTTCCTTTTCCAGGACTCACAAGACCCATGGAAGAATTCCTTCCTCTCAGCCAACATCTCCAACAGTTTCCACAGCCAACCATGCATGATCCAGGATCCTCATCTCAACCACCTCCACAACCCCACAAACCCACAACAGCAGACAAAGCCACTCAAACACCTGGACCCAAACGCGATTCTCCATACTCACGCTACCATGGCCCCACTTAGAAGAATCCAAAGCTCTCTGAAATCTTTTTTCCTCCAGTCTCTCGTGACACTGACCCCGATGAGACAGAAAGCTCATCCGAAGACGACTACATGAATATCCGCTCTCCATAAAGTAGTTTGTCTTGTTGTAAGAATTATGCTTTGCTTTATGCTTTTGTCTTGTATAATTATTGCAGTTTGCTTTTACTTTAAGCTTTTGCTTTTGTCAAAGTCATGCTTAAATTATTAAAGCACCCTTTGTCTTGTTGTAATAATAAAAGTTGTGTCATGATGTATATTTTGCTTTTGCTTTTGCAAAAGATAGGGGTCATGTCCTATCTCCTCGAGAATTCTTCTATATAAAGAGTTCTCTCCTCCATTGTAAGAGACCATAAGAAAAAATAAATGCGTGTGCTTACCAAACAACTATGAATTTCTAAACCCTCTTCTCTCTCTGCAAATGAAGTTCTAAGAAAGAAAAAGAATAAAGAATTAAATTTGTTCATTTTGAAAATCTAAGGAAGTATGCTCTGCACTTGCCTTCTCGTAAGGATCCTGTGCATAAAAAAACTTTTGACCATTTCTTATCTGGTTTAGTACCCTGCTTTAAACTAAAAGAAAGTCTGTTTTGGGTTATATAACCCGAGAAAAAAATATTTTAAAAGGTTTTTGATCGCTGTACCTAGGGGCCACAACGCCACGTCCTTTATGGTATCAGATGGAGGTATTAGATTAATCCTTACCCTTCATGGAAGAAAAGGATTACCAGTTACTGCTCGAATTGCTATGCTCGATACCCGATTCAAACAGTACCAAGATGCTGTTATCGGTACTGTCCTCACTACCCTTCATGCCGGAAGTGTTCTACTTACCTTTTACCCAAACTTTAACCTTTCTCTCTAAGACACCAATTTGCCCACAGCCTTGAAAGTTCAAGTTCAAATTCAAGGTGCAGAACAAATTTCCTCCGCCAAAATTGCTACTCTTCACCATCAACTGGTCTATAGGCTTCAAAATCATGCCTTAGATCAACTTACCCCAGAACACCATTCTGACACCCTCATGGTGTTAGCAGAACCTGACCAAATGCCTTAGATCTACCTACCCCAACCCCACTTGGAAGAATCCAAAGCTCTCTGAAACCTTTTTCCCTCCAGTCTCTCGTGACACTGACCCCGATGAGACAGAAAGCTCATCCGAAGACGACTACATGAATATCCACTCTCCATAAAGTAGTTTGTCTTGTTGTAATAATTATGCTTTGCTTCATGCTTTTGTCTTGTATAATTATTGCAGTTTGCTTTTACTTTAACTTTTGCTTTTGTCAAAGTCATGCTTTAATTATTAAAGCACCCTTTGTCCTTTGTAATAACTAAAGTTGTGTCATGATGTATCTTTTGCTTTTGCTTTTGTCAAAGATAGGGTTCCTGTCCTATCTTCCCCGAGAATTCTCCTATATAAAGAATTCTCCCCTCCTTTGTAAGATATAGAAATTTTTAGAAATAAATGCGTGTGCTTACCCAAAACTATGAAATTCTAAACCCTATTCTCTCTCTGCAAATGAAGTTCTAAGAAAGAAAAAGAATAAAGAATTAAATTTGTTCATTTTGAGAACCTAAGGAAGTATGCTCTGCACTTGCCTTCTCGTAAGGATCCTGTGCATCAGAAAACTTTTGACCATTTCTTACCTGGTTTGGTACCCTGCTTTAGACTAAAGGAAAGTCTGTTTTGGCTTATATAACCTAAAAGAAACTGGTTACACACTTTATGGTATCAGAGCCGTGGCGTTGTGGCCCCTAGGTACAACGATCAAAAACCTTTTAAATCATGGCACCCCATGATTGATCACTTGCATATGTCTGTAATATACGTTGTCCATCAGTAATCAGCTTTAAAGGAGGCGGATTTTGCGCAATCTACTTTAGGGTAGTGACAACAATTGTGTGGTCACCATTCCACTCTAGGGGCTTCTTTTTCAACAAAGCTGAAAGGTGATGAGTGTAGTGGTCCACATGTGGGATAAAGTCTGATATAATTGATGATGCCGAGAAATTGTTGAATTTACTTTTTAGAAAGTTGCTGATCTGGAAAGTGAAGTAATTCTTGGGCAATGTGCTTTTCTAGCTGATAGTGTCCATCTTTTATGATCATACTAAGGAATTCAATGTTGTCTGTAGCAATGGTGCTTTTTTTGGCCGATAACATGATTCCATGACTTTGGATAAGATCATAGAATTGAGTTAATAGCTGGCGATGTTCATCATGTGATCTTGAAAAAAGTAAGATGTCATCAATGTAAATCAATGCATGATGCAAAATGGGCTGGAAGATTTGGACCATGGACTTTTGAAAAATGGAAGGGGTAGTTTTGAGACCAAAGGGTAGGACTGTCATTTGGAAATGGGTATTGGGAATACAAAAAGCGATTTTGTAACGTTCGGAGGGTTCAATACCTAGTTGCCAAAAACCAGATTTTAGATCAAAATTTGAAAAGATCTGGGCATTTTTTAGAAAAGTAAACATGCTTTGTCGGCGAGGCAAGGGGAACTTGTCATCTTTTAAAAACATATTTAATGGCTGGTAGTCAATGACTAGGCATTTCTTTCCTCGGACAATTTCATAATGTTTTTCAACATAAAAGGCTTGACAAGCCCATTGAGAACTTGTGGGCTCAATTAGACCTTGCGCTAAGAGTTGGGAACATTCTTGTTGGGCTAGGAGTAAGTTAGAAGAACTCATTCCTGGATGGGTAGCTTTGGTTGGGTTAATGTCTTCATTTAGTTTGAAAGGTAACTTAATGAAGAAAGCTGGATTTTTCCACAATGGGTTTGGATGGGTGAACTCAGAATGAGACTCTGGACAGAAACTCAAAAGTTTGGATGAAATATCCTGGTAAGACTGGGGAGTTTGAGACAAATTGTAGAGTTTTAGAATGTCTGTTAAGGGTTTGAACATGGAATTGACTCGGATTCCAGTGGGAATGATTTGGAGGTGTTTGATTTGGTGAAGGATGTCAAATCCTAACAAGATATCCTTATTAGGAAGAGTAGAATCAATAATCTTGGTCCAAATGACACAATTTGGGAAGATTTGAATACCAATGGGTTTTTTGGTAATCAAAGAGGTGGTGAAGAGTTTGCCATTAACGGCTCTGAAATTTTCTTCAAATTTTTTCCAGTATTCAGATGGAAGAATATTGGGGTTCAACATGCTTCTTTGGGCACCGGTGTCGATAAAGCCAATAGCTGGAATGAGCCTTTGGAATTTGGAAGGTAGGATGTGGAGTTTGATAGAGGGAATAGGAACAGTAGTGTTCAGGGACAATAACTGTTGATGGAAAATAACTTGGGACTGGTCACTGTCTGAGTCGTCGGAGGAGTTTTGTAGTGCGAACAATGTTTCATCATTGGGTTCATTTTGTTCGGAGAAATAGAATTCCAGTTCATCCTTGTTAGGAGACTAGTTGGTAGTGGCTTGAAGATGCTCGACTAGCCGGGTGGATTTTTCTCGTTTTTTGGGACAATCTTTGGCATAATGACCTTTTTTCTTGCAGATAAAACATCTTCTTGATTTTCTCCGTTTAAGGTCTCGTGAAGAGGATGACTTCTTTCGGAAGAATCTGTAAGGCTTTCTGGTTCTGCGAGGTTTGGACGAAAATTCTGGGTTTTGAATTTTTGAAAATGCCTTTTCTTTTTAGAACTGCAATCACAATCTTTTTTCTTCTTGCATTTGATCTGTAAGTAAGGCTTTTTGCAGGCACTCCGGAATGGTTCTTTATCTTTCAACAGTTCTTTGAAAAATTGTTTCTGCTCGCAAAGTTTGTCGAGACAGGTTTTGGCAAGCTGGAAGATTTTGCCAAGAGAGATGTTGTCAAGGGCAAGATTAGTGGCTGTGAGTTGTCGTTGTATGTCTAGTTGGAGTTCTTCTGGAAGGGAAGCCAGAAAGACATGCTTTAATGTTGGTTCATTGAATCCATTAAGCTTGTAAAACAGTAAAGACATGTGTTTGTAATGGAAATCAAGATCCTTAGCATTGAGGGAGCAGCATTTCATGTTGAGATAATCTCATCTTGCAGCTTCAAAGACTGCAGAAGGATCGCCAAAGAATTGATCATGGAGAACAGCAAGAGCACTTGAAACTTTTAGGAGATCAACAAACCGTAACTGGCGATATTGTCCTAATGAATCAAACCAATCTCTTAGAGCACCCGTAAAACGAGTAGCAAATTCTCTAAGGACTGATTGAGTTGTGGCTCCTGGTCTTAGCATTTGGAGGTCAATCCAGGCAGACATTTCAGTAAGTCTATCACGCCATTTATGAGATGGAAGATCATCAAATGTGAACCATGGACCATTTGACGATTTTTTACTGGGTGGATTGGGTCGGGCCTGAGCTGGAGAAGATTGGTTTGTGGCAGAAGATTCAGGTATTTCTTCGTCAACTTCAGAGGGAATATCAACATATGGTTCTGTATGAGAGGTGTGGCCTTGGGTAGGTTGATAAGGTTAAGCCATCAAGATTTTGGTGATATCAGCATAGGACTTTTCAGAGTCACTGGTAGATGCTAAAGATTCAGTGTCGGTCTCAGTATGGCTATCTGAAACAGCTATATTTGAATCAGAAGTTTGATTATCTATAATAGATGAATGGGTGACTGTGTGAGCAGTAAACTGGTGCATGGGTTCTTTATCCTTGGATTGGGTAGGAGGTTGGAAGATAGTTGGTGGTGGTACAAATGGTGATGCTGGTGTAGAATCAGAGGATTGATGACCAGGAATAGAAATAGAGGATTGAGGAAATGTGACAGGTCGTGGTTGAGGTTTAGACTTTGGTTTAGGTGTAGGCGGTGGTGGTAAAGGATTGTTTCTAAAAAGAGTATGAGTCATGCCAAATAACTTGGAAGGGTCATACTGTTTAATAAGAGATAGCATAGAGGCAAAAGGATGATAAGTGGGGCCGATGGAAGGGATAGGAGGTGATGTGGTAAAAAGGGTAGGTTTCTGTTTTTCAGATTCAATCTGAGCAAGTTCAGCTTTTAAGCGCCTGATTTCCCTTTCTTTTTGATCAAATTCTAGGCCATAGTATCTCTGGGCAAGCATGGCTCGTAACTCTGAATCGAGTTGACTAATTCTGGTTTGTAGATTTTGATGAATTTGCTGCATCTGGGCAGCAATAGAGTCAACTTTTGTCTCAATCTGTTCAGTTCGCAAACTGATTTTCTCAACTTTTGAATTGAGATGCAACAAAGTATCATTTTGTGCCCTGGCATTTTGAGTTTGCCAATTGAGGACGGATTCAAAAGGCTTGGGCGGCTCAAGATGGCCAGTGGAGGTAATAGGTGAAGGGATAAAGGGTGTGGACACAACATTGCGGTGGGGATATGTGTGAAGTTCTAAAGTAGGAAAATAATAAGAGTAATCTGAAGAGGTAGAGGAAAACATCATACAAGTCAGTGGTTGGACGATAGGTGTTGGGTTTGGGAGTGGTGATGGAATTTCAGATTTGCAATGTTTTGCAATCCATTTAAGCTCTTTTCGGTAAATGAGTAATGGAGCCGGTGGAGGAGGAGGATCTTTTGGTGATCGAGGTTCATAATGGTGACATAGGACCGGAGGTTTTTTCTTTGTGGGTTTCTTTTTCCTTTTGGGGATATAATCATCATCTTCTTCCCAGTCATCCCAACAGGGACAATCTGGGTCACACCTGCCTGATCCAGGGACATCCCATAGGAAATGGTCATTGTGTTTGGCTGGATAAACAAGGTAGCCTTCAGAATTAAACCCTGTAATGGGCAGATCTTCCTGAGCTGTCTGAACAGCTGTGATCATGGAAGAATAAGTAAAGGAGAGCCGATAAGGCTCTTGTGGAGCACTTGGAGGTGGTTTAAAGGTCATCCGGACGGTGCCATCTTGTCGTCGTTCAAACATACTTTCAGATGTCTGAATGGGATCGGTATTGGTATGGAACTGCTCATAGTTGGAGATCTATTCAAGAGGCATAAGCTTTATAAGCTCTTGACGAGGAATTTGTCTCGGGATCTGAATGATTGTGGGGATTTGGTCAGATTATGCTAACACCATGAGGGTGTCAGAATGGTGTTTTGTGGTAGGTAGATCTAAGGCATGATTTTGAAGCCTATAGACCAATTGATGGTGAAGAGTAGCAATTTTGGCGGAGGAAATTTGTTCTGCACCTTGAATTTGAACTTGAACTTTCAAGGCTGTGGGCAAATTGGTGTCTTGGAGAGAAAGGTGAAAGTTTGGGTAAAAGGTAAGTAGAACACTTCCGGCATGAAGGGTTGTGAGGACAATACCGATAACAGCATCTTGGTACTGTTTGAATCGGGTATCAAGCATAGCAATCGGAGCGGTAACTGGTAATCCTTTTCTCCCATGAAGGGCAAGGATTAATCTGATACCTCCAAGATGGAGATGGGTAAAATCTTCTCGTTTCCAGTTGGAAATCAAGTCTGAGGGGATTTCAAGAGTAACATATTGCTCAGCAGGGGTTGCTTGGAGAGAACATTGATCCAGGCGAGAAGACTGGATATATTCTTTAGGGTGAGGTCTTCGGGTGGATATAAGAGTACGGATACTCCGAGTAAAAGAACTGGGGTGTTTGTAGAGTTGGTAAGGGTTGATGAGAGGGTATGAAGATTCACTGATCTGGGCGGATTCAGGGATGTAGAAGTATTCTACAATATTTTCAATTTTATTGGCAGTATGAGAAGTGCAAGATTTAGGTAAGGAGAGAGTAGAAGAAAGTGTAACAGGATTGGAAAGAGTTGAAGAGGAAGTGGAAGCCATGAATGAAGAGTTCTCTCTGCGCGTGAAATTTTAGTGATCAAAAGAGAATAAAGATTCAAATTATACCATTTTGGGAATGTAAAGCAAGATTTAGAAAACTGAATTTCAAGGAGGAGTATAGCTCTGATACCATAAAGGACATGGCGTTGTGGCCCCTAGGTACAGCGATCAAAAACCTTTTAAAACATTTTAAGTGGATCTTGGTACTGTTTGAATTGGGTATCAAGCATAGCAATCCGAGCAGTAACTGGTAATCATTTTCTCCCATGAAGGGTAAGTATTAATCTGATGCCTCCAAGATGGATATGGGTAAAACTTTCTCGTTTCCAGTTAGAAATCAAGTCTGAGGGGATTTCAAGAGTAACATATTGCTCAGCAGGGGTTGCTTGGAGAGAATATTGATCTAGGCGAGAAGACTGGATATATTCTTTAGGGTGAGGTCTGCGGGTGGATATGAGAGTACGGATACTGAGAGTAAAAGAACTGGGGTGTTTGTAGAGTTGGTAAGGGCTGATGAGAGGGTATAAAGATTCACTTATCTGGGCGGATTCAGGGATGTAGGAGTATTCTACCAGATTTTCAATTTTATTGGCAGTATGAGAAGTGCAAGATTTAGGTAAAGAAAGAGTAGAAGAAAGAGTAACAGGATTGGAAGGAGCTGAAAAGGAAGGGGAAGCCATGAAGGAAGAATTCTTTCTGCGCTTGAAGACTAAAGATCAAAACAGAATAAAGACTCAAATTATACCAGTCCCATGTCACCATTGTGAAGGTAACCTTCATAGTCAGTTCCCTAAGGCCATACTTATCTCCTATGAAACAGTGTCACAATGGTGACTATGAAGGTAACCTTCATAGTCAGTTCCCCTTTTTGAACATCAATTAAAGTATTTCCTGTGGCTAAAAAGGGTCTGCCTAGAATAATTAGTGCTTTTTTATTTGCTTCAAAGTCCAGCACTATGAAATCCACCAAAAAAATAAATTTATCCACTTTAACTAGCACATCTTCAATCTTGCCTTTAGGATAAACACGAGATCTGTCAGCAAGTTGCAATGTTACTATGGTTGGTCCGTCTTCTCAAACTCCCAATTGGTTGAACACTAATAATGGCACAAGATTGATGCTTGCTACCAAATCAAAATGTGTCTTACCACTGTATTTAGTTCCTATGGACTAAGGAATTGTGAAATTTCCTAGATCCTTCAACTTCTGAGGTATTTTGCTCTGCAGCATATGGCTGCATTCTTGTGTTAAAGCAATTGTTTAGAATTCTCCAAGCCTCATTTTCCTTGCAAATATATCTTTTAAGAACTTCACATAATTTGTCATTTGTTCTAATGCTTCCACAAAAGGAATATTGATATGCAGTTATTTCAATACTTCTAAGAATTTGTTGAATTGTTTGCTTACTTTTTCTTCTTAAATCTTTGTGGGAATAGTCGTGGATGTCTAAACTATTGTGCTACAGCAAGCTGTACAAACTGTTTTTCTTTTGCTCTATTTTAGTGCTGCAGCTTCTTCCTTAACAGGCACTGAATCATGTTTTTCTACAGTTACTACTATAGTTTGGCTACTCTCAACAGTGTGCTGGCAAATAGGTTGTTGTGGCTCTTCTTCAATTTGAGCTTCCTCTTGGGTTGAATTAGGTTCCACTTTTCTTTTCGATACTCCAACTGGAATATGAACATTCTTTCTAGACCTTAAGTTAATCACCTTGGAATGTTCTTTTCATTCTCTCCTTGGATCCTCTGTATTGCTTGGTAAACTACCCTGTTGTCTGTTGCTCAATGTTGTAGCAACTTGCCCAATTTGATTCTCTAAGTTTTTTAAAAACACAGCTTAACTTTGGACCACTGCTTCATTCTTCACAATATATTCTTTAATCAGAGTTTCAAAGGAACTAAATTGATCATTATTGGTGTTTTTTTGCCCTTGAAATTGCTGGTGAAAACCAAGTGGCTAAGTAGATCTATTCTATCCACTGGGTTCTACAACAGTCTGGTTCTGATTATTCCATGAAAAGTTTGAGTGTTGTCTCCATTTAGGGTTATAAATGTTTGAATATGGATTGTTTTGATTTTGTCTATTGAAGTTGCCCAAATAATTGACTGAAGCTGGATTTTCAGGACAATTATCATATAGATGCCCCTCTCCACAATAAACACAAAGACTTCAGCAACTTGGTTAATTGTTGCTGAAGCAGTGGTCATAGCTTTAACCACATTTGTTAATGAAATTACTTGGGCTGATACTGTTGTTAGTGCATCCACATTGTGCACTCCTGCTGCTCCTCTTGGTGCGGCATGTCTAGTTGATGGCCATTGATAGTTAGCTATCCTTTCCAAAATCTCATAAGCCTCATTATATAACTTAGACAACAACGCTACTTAGACAACAAGGCCCCATTTGCTGAAGCATCTACCATCAACCTAGTGATTGGGTTCAACCCATTGTACAACAAGGCCCCATTTCTTAAACTCGTATCCTTTGTTGCAATCGCCAATTCTCTCTCCTGATCTTTGTTTCCTCTTGTTTTGTTTCTCTATTTTTTTCTCTAATGACGGCTTCCCCCCTCTTTTTTTCTTGGCGTGTGTGCTCATTTTATAGGTTAGAATTAGGGCAACTGGAAACCTAGGGTGGGCATCTTCCATTTTAAGAAACTCTAGATCGCTATCTTCCCAATATCTCGCACGAAATCTTCTCTGTTGTTGCTCCAGAATTGCTACAGCAATAAGTGCTAGAGTACCAGTGCTACAACATTAACTTCAATATATGCACTGTTCCAGACTTGTTTCAATTCTTCTCTAACTAAGTTCTTTCATTATCTTTACAAGCCTATTACAGTCACATTCCTTCCTTGAAATTTGAGTTTCCGGTCACCTACAATTTGCATATGATCTAAGCACATAATTTATTCTAAATTAAACAAAACTTATTAAAAGTAAACTAAATCATGATTACTCTCTAAGTAATCATGATTTAAGTCTAAAAGTGTCATGATGTCTCTCATTTCATAGAGTTATTAGCTACCAATCATGTAGCGGTCCAAACATCCTTAAACAGCAGACTTCACAACCATCCACTTTCTTTGTTCAACGAAAGCCATTTTATCACCATTAAAATACATTCTTTAATTTAGAATAATCCTTTGTTTTCAGTCAAATGCATTTAAACCATTCAACATTGACCATAAATGTATGGAACCACCTAAATCCTATTATTCTTGCAATCCAATGACAAAACCATCTTAAACACCATCCAATTGCACCTTTTGGGTTTCTGTCATCCCCTAAGCTTTAGATTGCAATAGGGCTTTTCCCAATTTATCTCTATATTAGTTACTAAGGTCGAATCCTAAGCCTTCATTCTCTATTATTTAGTGGTGTAATTTGTTCTCACACCACTACTCACAATAGATGAAATTACTATTCAGGCTCAGTTCTACTATTTGACATGCCAGTCGTAGTTAAAGCTTCAACATGAGTTAATTCAAAATGAATTATTGCTTCGTAATCTTTTGGACCCTCCTAACCTATCAATAGAACAACATGTTAGTAAATTACATTCAGCCCAAGTCACATATTAGGCCCAAATCTATTACTAATTGAAGAATAATTATATCTAACCAATCTAAAAGAGATGGTTGACATATTGAAATATCGCTAAAACATTTGGCTCCATTGGGAACTCGTCCAACCATTGAGAGAGTGACATGTAGCCTGGTGAAATTCCCACCAAAACACTCGTTACCTAAGGTTTCTTCTCTAATTCTTATTTCCTTATTATTTTGGTATCAGAGCCATACAAGTCCTTGAAAATCTTGTATTTTCTAAATCTCACTTTTACGAACAAAATGGTATAATTGAAGTGTCTTTATTCTATTTTGATCACTAGACTTCAGGAGCAGAGAGAACTTCTCATTCATGGCTTCCCCTTTATCTTCAACTCCTTCAAATCCTGTTACTCTTTCTTCTACTCTTTCATTACCTAAATCTTGCACTTCTCATACCGCCAATAAGATCGAAAACCTTGTAGAATATTCCTACGTCCCTGAATCAGCCCAAATCAGTGAGTCGTCCTACCCTCTCATAAGTCCTTACCAGCTGTACAAAAGACCTAGTTCCTTTACCTACAGTATCCGCACTCTCATCTCTACTCAAAGACCTTAACCTAAAGAATATATCCAATCTTCTCGCCTGGATCAATGTGCTCTTCAAGAAACCTCTGCTGAGCAATATGTCACTCTGGAAATCCCTTCTGAATTAATCTCAAACTGGAAAAGGGAAGGTTATACTCATCTCTAACTCAGCGGAATGAGATTAATCCTTACCCCCCATGGGAGAAAAGGATTACCGGTTACAGCTCGAATTGCTATGCTTAATACCCAGTTCAAACAGTACCAAGATGATATTATAGGTATTGTCCTCACCACTCTTCATGCAAGAAGTGTTTTACTCACTTTCTATCTCAATTTCAATCTTTCTCTCCAAGATACCAACTTGCCCAAAACCTTGAAAGTTCAAGTTCAAATCCAAGGTGCAGAACAAATTTCCGCAGCCAAAATTGCTACCCTACACCATCAACTGGTCTATAGGCTTTAAAATCATGCCTTAGATCTACCTACTCCAGAACATAACTCTGACACGCTCATGGTGTTAGCCGAATCTGACCAAATCCCAACAATCATCCAGATTCCCAGACAAATTCCCCACCATGAGCCCATAAAGCTTATGCCTCTTGAATGGATCTCTAACTATGAGCAGTTCCATAACAATACAGCTCCCATTTAGACATCTGAAAGCATGTTTGAAAGACGACAAGATGGTACAGTTCGGATGACTTTTAAACCTCCTCCAAGTACTCCACAGGAGCCTCCTCGGCTCTCTTTTACCTATTCTTCAATGCTCACTGTTGTTCATACAGTTCAGGAAGATATGCCCATTACAGGGTTCAATTCTGAAGGATACCCTATTTATCCAGCCAAGCACAATGGCCATTTCTTATGGGATGTCCCAGGCTCAGGTATGTGTGATCCAAATTGTCCCTGCTTGGATGATTGGGAAGAAGATGACAATTTTTCCACCAAAAAGAAAAAGAAACCCAAACGGAAAACACCTCCAGTCCCATGTCCATTACCTATTTATAACAAGGAACTCAAGTGGATTGCAAAGCATTGCCGATCTGCAATTCCATCACCACTTCCAATCCCGACACCACCACTGGCTTGCATGATGTTTTACTCTACCTCTTCAGACTACTCGTCTTCCTTTCCTCCATTAGAAACTCACGCAGATTCCCAACGGAATGTTGTGTCCAAGCCCATTATCCCTTCAGCTACTACCTCAACTGGCCACCTTTAACCACCCAAACCTTTTGAATCAGTTCTCAACTGGCAAACCCAAAATGCCAGAGCCCAGAATGATACTTTGATGCATATCATTTCAAAAGTTGAGAAAATAAATTTGTGAACTGAACAGATTGAGATGAAAGTTGACACTAATACTGCCCAGATGCAGCAGATCCACTAAAATCTTCAATCCAGAATTGGTCAACTAGATTCAGAATTATGAACCATGCTTACCCAAAGATACTATAGCCCAGAATTTGACCAAAAACAAAGGGACATCAAACACTTAAAAGCTGAGCTTGATCAGATTGAATCTGCAAAACAAAGACCTACCCTTTTTACCTCATCACCTCCAATACCTTCCATAGGTCCAACCTATCATCCATTTGCCTCTATGCTCCTATCATCCATTTGCCTCTATGCTCCTATCATCCATTTGCCTCTATGCTATCACCTGTTAAATAGTATGATCCGTCCAAATTATTTAGTATGACTCATACTCTTTTCAGAGACAATCCATTGCCACCACCATCTACATCTCAACCAAAACCTAAACCTCATCCCCGACTCGTCAAAACTCATCAACCATCCTTGTCCATTCCTGGCCAGCAGTCTCCTAATTATACGCCGGCATCACCGCCAGCTCCTCCACCCACTCACCCTCCAACCCACTCCAAAGACAAAGAACCCGTGCATCAGTATAGTGCCTACATAGTCGATCAATCATTCTCCAATTCAGATGATCAAACTTCTGATCAAATCTAGCTATTTCAGCCAACCATACTGAGTCTGACATAGAATCTTCAGTCTCTACCAGCGACTCTGAAAAATCATATGCTGATATCACCCTCATTTTTATGGCCCAACCTGATTCACCTTATCGAGGCCAACCTTCTCATACAGAACCATATATTGATATTCCCTCCGAAGTTGAGGAAGAGATACCTGAATCTACCACCATAAATCAACCTCTTCCAGCCCAAACCCAACCCAGTCCAACTAGTAAAAAATCGTCAAATGGTCCATGGTTCACATTTGATGATCTTCCCTGTTCTAAATAGCGTGACCGACTTACTGAAATGTCTGCCTGGATTAACTTACAAATGCTACGGCTGGGTGCCACAACTCAATCAGTCCTTAGAGAATTTACTACTCGCTTTACAGGTGCTCTAATAGATTGGTTTGATTCCTTAGGTCAATACAGACAATTACAGTTTGTTCAATTATTAGAAGTCTCACGTGCCTTTGTAGTGATTCATGATCAATTCTTAGGTGACCCATCTGCGGTTTTTGAAGCTGCACGACGAGACTATCTCAATATGAAATGTTGTTCCCTCAATGCTAAGGATCTTGATTTCCATTACAAACGCATGTCCTTGCTGTTCTACAAGCTTAATGGATTCAATGAGCCCACATTAAAGCATGTCTTTCTGGCTTCCCTTCCAGAGGAACTTCAACCAGATACACAAAGGCAACTCTCCGCCTCCAATCTTATCTTTGACAACATTTCTCTTGGCAAAATCTTCCAGCTTGCCGAAACTTGCCTTGACAAACTCTGTGAGCAGAAACAGTTTTTCAAAGAACTGTTAAAAGACAAAGAACCATTCAGGAATGCCTGCAAAGAGCCTTACTTGCAGATCAAATGCAAACAGAAAAAGGATTGTGATTGCAGTCCTAAGAAGAAAAGGCATTTTCGAAAATACAAACATCCAGAATTTTCATAAAAGCCTCACAGGTCCCGAAAGCCTTATCGATTCTTCAGAAAGAAATCATCTTCCTCCAGGGAATTCAAACGAAAAAAATCAAGCAGATGTTTCATCTGTAAGAGAAAAGGTCATTATGCCAAAGTTTGTCCCAACAAAAGAGGAAAATCTATTCAGCTAGTTGAACATCTTCAAGCCACTACAGACTTTTCTCCCGCAAAGGATGAACTGGAATTCTATTTCTCTTAACAAGATGAACCCAATGATGAAACCGTGTGCGCACTGCAAAACTCCTCTGATGACTCAGACAGTGATCAGTCCCAAGTCATTTTCCACCAACAATTGCTGGCCCTCGATACTACTGTTCCTATTCCCTCCATCAAACTCCATATTTTGCCCTCAAAATTCCAAAGGCCCATTCCAGCAATTGGTCTCATAGACACTGGCGCCCAACGCAGCATGATAAACCCAAACATTCTTCTACCTGCTATTAACATAAATATGTTAATAATATTGATTTTGATGATAAAAAATTTTATATGGTTTTTGACAAAAATATTGGAGATATTTCTTAATAAACGAAAGCCCTTTTATTCATTGCCTTATTTCTTCATAAAAGATGGACTTTCAAATTAGAAAGAGATTCTCTACAAAAACTCGTTTAAAAAAATTGTAATTCTGGTTATAAACGGTGAACCGTTTGAAAATTTTCAAAAGAAAATATTATTGAATACTTTAACAAAACAATTTTTAAAAGAGAATTGCAACGCAGTTGGTTCCTTTTAACTTGTTTTACCAAGTCTGATTAATGAGTTCTTTGAATGGATGGATTGGATTGCAACGGCTTTATTCAATTTTAAAATAATTTAGTACGTGGCGTGGTTACCAGGCACAAGGTGCTCTCCAAGTTCCCAGAAGGAATTTCTCAGAGAAATTTAATCCTTTGTCAGACCAGTAGCCTCAAGCCTCTTGTTTTCAGCCGATATACTAAATTAGTTTGCTTTACCAATATAATCATTGATCATGGTGAACCTCCTATAAAGATTAGAGCCTCGCCCTACAAAGTTCATAGAACAAATGATTCCAATGAAAACTTAAGTAGTATTATCCAACAGAATAATTTCTGTAATACTAACTTCAATACCATTGGAAAGCAGTTGACTAGGATAGAAAGTTAATTCCAAAAGTCAACCATTACTGTTTCCACTATTCCATCACAGTCGGATTCTGATAAAAAGCTTAAGACCCCTATTTTCAAACCTTTCCAGGTCTCGGGAATATATATTAAGCCCATTCCTCCCCCCCGAGTTTCGAACCCTGGCTGGCTCTGATACCAACTTAAGGCGCTTACCACTCGCCCTAAAAGCTTAAGCTGTTAGGGGAAGGCGCTACTTTATACTTAAGTGCCACCCGGACCAAACCAGGTAACGTCTCCACGTTATGCCACGACATCGTGACCCCATCTCGGCCTCACAAGCGCGGGGTAGGTGTATAGGAGTCACCACAAGGGTGCGGGCCCCAGTGACATTGACTGGGATAAATATTAGGCCCATTCCTCCCCCCCGAGCTTCGAACCCTGGCTGGCTCTGATACCAACTTAAGGCGCTTGGCTGTCGCCCTAAAAGCTGTCTCTTATACACATCTACCCGGACCAAACCAGGTAACGTCTCCACGTTATGCCACGACATCGTGACCCCATCTCGGCCTCACAAGCGCGGGGTAGGTGTATAGGAGTCACCACAAGGGTGCGGGCCCCAGTGACATTGACTGGGATAAATATTAGGCCCATTCCTCCCCCCCAAGTTTCGAACCCTGGCTGGCTCTGATACCAACTTAAGGCGCTTACCACTCGCCCTAAAAGCTTAAGCTGTTAGGGGAAGGCGCTACTTTATACTTAAGCGCCACCCGGACTAACTAATGGCCAAGTAAAGCTATGGATGAATTCCATTACAAAATCCCCTGAGCTTATGCTTGCACTTCAAAACCTCTCACAAAGCCAAATTGTTCCTCAAGCAGATATTGAAGTTGTAAACCCCATTCCAAAAGAAGTTTCAAAGCCCTCTTCCCAACATGTGGCTGTCTCTGCAGAAAGCTCTTCTTCACAAATAGTGCTTTCTCAGCCCACACCTTCAAAGAAATCATCCGATTGGTTTGATAAAACCCATTTTCAAAACATTCTTTCTATAGAAGATGGATTTTACAATACTGATCCTTTCCAAACAATTTCAAAGTTTTTCCCAAAAGGTTGGTTTTTTAAACCATGGGATTTAACAAAACCCCAATCTTTTTATCAAAGCATTTTGGAAGTAACTGAGTCCGTTAAATTCAAACATTTTTTCCTCAGTGAAACCCACAAAGAACCAGCCTATTCAACGGCCACTAGTAAGTCCCGTCTTATCAATTGCTTTATTGAAGTCTTCGATAACGAATTCTTCTGAACTCACAACATTCTTTGAATCACTAGTTCTTCCAGAAGAAGAGCTAGAAAAGGACGATGCTCTACAGAGCAGAGAATCCATGGTTCAAGACTAATGGTCTATCCTAAGACCTATTTGGATGGCTACAGGTATGGTTTTACAGCCCTAAACGGAAAACTTATCCTAAGACGGGACTTACTACCAGTAAAAATTCACCACACAAATAAGAATCAAAATAAAACACAAGTCTTTAACATAAATTCTTTGAACTATAAAACACGTTCCTCCCCTTGGCTCTGATACCAGAAGGGAAATAGGATCGAAGGAAGGGTGTGTTTTCAAAAGAAAATATTATTGAATACTTTTAATAAAACAATTTGTAAAAGAGAATTGCAACGCGGTTGATTCTTTTTAACTGGTTTTACCAAGTCTGATTAATGAGTTCTTTGAATGGATGGATTGGATTTGCAACGGCTTTATTCAATTTTAAAATAATTTAGTACGTGGCGTTGTTACCAGGCACAAGGTCCTAGACAAGTATATCTGTCTAGATCTTTAATCCTTTGTCAGACCAGTAGCCTCAAGCCTCTTGTTTCCAGCCGATATACCAAATCAGTTTGCTTTACCAATATAATTAAGTTGCTTTAAACGAGGTTGGTCAATTTTATTTCTTTATCAGATAAAATTAGATTCGTTGACGCCTAGATCATACATCTAAGGTCGGGTGCATACACAGTACCAAATCCGGGTCCCGGAAATGGTGCTCTGAAGGATTGGAGGGAGAAGAGAAGAGATACGACTGCGGATTGAGATCTGGTCTCGTTGCCGCAGAAGAATGTACAGGTTTTATGGCAGATCTGATAAAAACCAGTCTGCTTTCATGCTTTAAAAGGAAAAATGCTTTAAATTAAAAACAGAAATGTAAATTGCATAAAAGAAATTGCTTTAAAAGTAAATTGCGGAAATTTAAAGTGCATAAATTTAAATTGCGGAAAAATAAATTGCTTTAATTAAATTACATGAAAAGAAATTAAACATACATCTTTTTATTTCTTTGAACTGGAACTTTGCTTTACAATTTCTTCAGATCTTTCCTAAGGGAAGGATTGAAAGAAGGGAAGATTACAAGACCAGAAACTCCCTTGATGTCTTAAGCATGAAGCAAGACAGGGAAAATTGTTTCTGTGGTGCCTTGACCAGACTTCCGATGAGGAGGAGAGGAAGAGGAGAAGAGAGAAGGGAGAGAAGAAGATAGAGAGAGAATAGAAGAGAGAGAAAGAGAATTCTAATCTGAAAAAATTCTAAGGAGTCTAAGTCTTTCTCTTGAAATATATACACATCTTTAAAATAAAACTGTAGCAACCCTGTAGCGCTTCAACTGTAGCGGGAGCGAGGCTGAACAGTAACCTTTGGATGTACAGTGCTTTTTATTTTTAGAATTTTGGGTGAAGAGACATGTGCGCTCTCACTTGTGTCCAGAGGACAGAATCATGTTTTTGTTTTTCTTTCAAATCTTTGATTTCAAGTTTGATTTCAATAATTTCTTTTTGAAGATCTTGAATATTTGGAATAACCTTTTTTGTTTTCTTTTTATCTAAAATCTCTGTCAAATCATAGGAAGATTTTTTGACAATTGGAACCTTAGAAGGTTCCGGTTTGTTTGAATCAAGGGTCTTTAAAAGTTTATCAAGATACTCTTTTTGATACCAGAAGGGAAATAGGATCGAAGGAAGGGTGTGTTTTCAAAAGAAAATATTATTGAATACTTTTAATAAAACAATTTGTAAAAGAGAATTGCAACGCGGTTGATTCTTTTTAACTGGTTTTACCAAGTCTGATTAATGAGTTCTTTGAATGGATGGATTGGATTTGCAACGGCTTTATTCAATTTTAAAATAATTTAGTACGTGGCGTTGTTACCAGGCACAAGGTCCTAGACAAGTATATCTGTCTAGATCTTTAATCCTTTGTCAGACCAGTAGCCTCAAGCCTCTTGTTTCCAGCCGATATACCAAATCAGTTTGCTTTACCAATATAATTAAGTTGCTTTAAACGAGGTTGGTCAATTTTATTTCTTTATCAGATAAAATTAGATTCGTTGACGCCTAGATCATACATCTAAGGTCGGGTGCATACACAGTACCAAATCCGGGTCCCGGAAATGGTGCTCTGAAGGATTGGAGGGAGAAGAGAAGAGATACGACTGCGGATTGAGATCTGGTCTCGTTGCCGCAGAAGAATGTACAGGTTTTATGGCAGATCTGATAAAAACCAGTCTGCTTTCATGCTTTAAAAGGAAAAATGCTTTAAATTAAAAACAGAAATGTAAATTGCATAAAAGAAATTGCTTTAAAAGTAAATTGCGGAAATTTAAAGTGCATAAATTTAAATTGCGGAAAAATAAATTGCTTTAATTAAATTACATGAAAAGAAATTAAACATACATCTTTTTATTTCTTTGAACTGGAACTTTGCTTTACAATTTCTTCAGATCTTTCCTAAGGGAAGGATTGAAAGAAGGGAAGATTACAAGACCAGAAACTCCCTTGATGTCTTAAGCATGAAGCAAGACAGGGAATACTGTTTCTGTATTGCCTTGACCAGACTTCCGAGGAGGAGAGGAAGAGGAGAAGAGAGAAGGGAGAGAAGAAGAGAGAGAGAGAATAGAAGAGAGAGAGAGAGAATTCTAAATCTGAAGAAAATTCTGAGGAGTCTAAGACTTCCTTTTGAAATATATACAAGTCTTTAAATTAAACTGTAGCAACCCTGTAGCGCTTCAACTGTAGCGGGAGCGAGGCTGAACAGTAACCTTTGGATGTACAGTGCTTTTTATTTTTAGAAATTTGGGTGAAGAGACATGTGCGCTCTCACTTGTGTCCAGAGGACCACCCGGGGTACAAAAATACATATTAATACGTATAAAATACTTTACTCATCTTTACTCTTTTTTTTTAAGTACATAATAAATGTACATAAAACTTTGCAGGAAAATAATTAATTATTTACAATGCTTTATTGGAGAGAAAATACCGAAGCAGTCATCTTCATTTTCATCTCCAAGGGAGATGAACGGCTCTTCGTCTTGATCAGTATCTTCGTCGGAGGACTCAGCAACAGAAGACTTTGACCGCGAAGTGAGGAGCTGTTCCATTGCTTTGAAGTATTCATCTTCAGTTTTGGCACTTGCCAAAAGAGATTGGGCTTTGGATTTTTGGGCGAGAAAGGCTTGTTGGGCCTTGGATTGCTTTATGGATGGTTGGAGAAATCCTTTGGCAGAAAGCCAATCTCGGATTGTTGTGTCGGTCAACTTTGATTTTTCATCAAATTTTGACCACCACTTGACTTTGAAGGTTCTTTGTAGGACAAGTTGGTTTTCATGGGTATGAAGTCTAAGATTCCACATCCAGACCCATGGGAGAAAGAAATTTGTACAGAAACAGAGAAATGGAGGAAATCTTTTCTCTGATTCAGAAGGGATGTAATGGGCTTTGAATAAGGTTAAACATTGAAAGGCATTAGTGGTTCGGATTTGGGGAGTTGGACTAAAGATGTTCCACCAATGGTGAAACCAATTAGGGAGGCTTTGAACGGTTATTTTTTAATTGAAGAAAAATAACCAGGAATGAGATTTTTTTGGGTTTTGGATAAAAAATGTGTTATACCAAGCTTGTTGGTAATCCCAGTAAGAATAGGATAAGGAATGTGGTAAACACATTTGAAAATTTGGAGGGAACCTCCTTTGTGCATGGAGCTGTTCACCCCACTGGTTTGGGCTTAAAACCTTTAAAATAGTGGCCGTTGAATAGGCTGGTTCTTTGTGGGTTTC
>MKYO02021457.1:110458-134738 GCA_002013955.2 Citrus medica | reverse complement strand
ATATATATATATATATATATATATATGTAATAGATATTTAGCCAATAAAGAAAAGAACGTGTGGCCCCTCACGTGGGAAAAAAACAGATGACATTGTGCAATTATCTGGAAAGATAAAACTACATATCTCTCCTGAGACTAATAGGCCAGTAGGTCATAAGTACTCTTCCATGTTGTCAAGTGAGTGTGGATTTTTGGTTAGAAGGTTTGCACCTCTTGAACATGAGAAATTGAGCAAGATTCCAAAATCAGAGAAGCAAGTTTTGTTTGATCGACTATTAGTAAGTACTTATGGTTCTTAATATTCTTCATCTGTCATTTTTTTAAATTATAAACTGAGATATCTTTTTTTTTCTAAATTCAGTCAAAGTTTGAGATTGATTTGAACTTGCCACATGTTCGTCAATGTGTGAATAATATTATGGGTGGGAGATATCGTGATATGAGACATTGGATGTATGATCATTACTTGGATTATCCATCCTTTGAAGAGGCACTTAAGCATCCATATCCAAGCATATGTCCAGATGATTGGGATTGGCTTTGTCATAACATTTATAATTTTGCAAGTTTCCAGGTCCAATGATATTTATATTATGAACTTTAAATTGTCCAACTAGTTGTCAAAATGCTTGTGTATGTATCTTATTTTCTACTATTAATTTTTTTTCATGTAGACTCAATCTACCAAAAACAAAGCTAATTGTGCTAAGCTCTCATATGTCCATTGTGGGGGATCAAGACCTTTTATTAATTATCTTGAGGATGACATGATTGATGGTGAAATAGAATTATTTCGTGTCACTCATTTCAGCAAGACAAAAGGTTGGGTGAATGAGGTGGCACACTCAAACCATGTAAGATGCTCTGTTGGAAATAAAATTTTTAATTTTATTATTTCTTATCACCTACATAATGTTGATGAAAGTTTACTCATTGAGTTTTTTTTTCCTAATTTTTCTTTCATGCTCCAATTTACTTTATTATTTGAAATATCAAATGATAAGATTTACAAGTATAACAAAAAGTTTCTTTTATTTTTTTTAAATTTATGCCTTAATACAACTTAATTCCATGACCAATGAATTAAATTTCAACTGTTTAATTAATAAAATTCTTTTTTTCTTCCTTCATTTACTAACGAACCTTTATGTATAGGGCCAAATGATAGAGATACAACAACAGCAACAAACTGATCTTGAAGAAGCAGAACCACTAACTCAAAGGGAAACATGTATTGAAGTACTTGGAAAGAAATCATGCTATTTTCGAGGACTTGGCAATGGACCACGGCCAACTTCAACCCATGGTGTTGATACTTCTGAGGCTGACAGATTGCATGGTATTATATCTTCACAACAAAGTAGACTGTATTCACAAGATGTTGACCTTCAAGAGCAAAAGAATATTATTGATCAATTGGAGTCCAGATTGTCCGAATTTGAGGGTATGATGCAACAATTTTTTTTTTCTCAAGGAACAACTTTTCGCTTTACAAATTCAGCTACTTAATGATTACTTATTGCGATGATGTCCTTAGAGTATCTTGAACTTGTTTGTATTTTGAATTGGTCATCACTTGATCTTTTTGGTTACTGCTGGTCCATGTCATATCTTTAAGTATTTGGAGTTTGGATGAGCTGTTATTAGAGATCATTTAAAATTTTTAGATTTTTGGGACAAATGACAATTCACTTTTGTATTTGACTATCATACGTGATTCTTAAAGTCAGTTTTGTGTATATATATAGCTTGGATACTGAATGGGCCTTTAACTTTTAAATTAGTTCAATGACATTAATGATTTTTTTGTTAGATTTATCAACATATATTTCTAGTTTATTATTGTCATGGTGGGGAAAAACATTGGTATCTTTCCTAACGAACTTGGTTTGTTTCCTTTTATACCATGATATTATTAAAAAACATTGTACTATTTTTTAACGACAAAATTGATTTGCTTCTAAAAATATTTAAATATTTATTGTAAATTTGTAAAATGTTCAACATAAAGAAACAAAGTAGTTTTCTTGCCCAAAATGATCTTAGCCAATAAGTACCTTTGTTTGTAAGTATTTTTTTATGAAATGTACTTTATTTCTTAGCAGCAAATTAGTTTTGTAGTAAATAACTATATAGAAACAAAATAATTTTGTTGCATAAAACTCTTTAGCGTAACAAAAAAATTTGTTGCCAAATAATTTTCTAAACAAGTTGGAGAATCCTTCACAACGAATCTGTTTTGTTGCGAAAGGAAGTTTGAGGCGAGAAATGTTTTGATATGTTGTTAAACATAGAGGGCGACAATGCTAGGCCGACGACTTGGCCGACAAGCTTGTTTTTGTAGAATAACCTATGGCAACAAAATTGGCACTTTAGGCAACAAAATCTTTTTATTGCAGAAAGCCATTTCTGTTGTGGTGATGCAACAGCGGTAAGAAAATATGTCAACTCACTTTATATACTATGAACTTACTAAATTAGATAAACATGAAAGATTGATAAAATTTAGATAAGAAAATAAATCCTAATCACTCCACTTAAAAGAATTCTGCAATTTTCAAAGAAACAAGTTCGAATAAAGTCTCATTAAACAAATTCTTCAATTTCAATATTTTCATCAAAAAGAGTGCAGAAGAAGAAGATCACTACAATGTTCACCAAATTCTTAGTTTTTTAGCTAATGCATTTTTATTGACAAAAAATAATGTGTGATGAGTCCTTGCATGTTTTTTACTAGAAAGTTTAATATAGGTTCTACACCCAATCAAAAAATGCCCAACATATACCACAGTGTACCTAAACAATGTCTACCTAAACAATGTCTACTATTGGCAAAGCTTTATTTAGCAATAGCCAGTTTCTTTCTTTCTTTCCTTTTTTTTTTTGTTTGAGAGAGATTATAGCAAGTTTCAAGGACAAAGATAATGTGGAATTAGACTTGTCTAGCCAAAGAAGTCAGTACACTATTTCTTGTTGCATGTAGAACAAACTGTACACACACACTGATGGTTGTCGAAGCCAACAAAAATAAATACCTACTCTAAATAAATTGTGTATAGTGATTGAGCAGGGTTGTTCCACAGAGATCGATAATTATTTAAATCCTTTTAAAATATAAAATGCAAAATGGGCTAATTGTTGACAATAATAAAAATCAAATTAAAATAACAAGAACACAAATTAAAATTGTAATTCAAATTAGGGAAAGCCCTGGTTGAAGGAATTAACTCAGCTTGATTCGACTACTGATCATTGATTCAAATATAAATTATTACTACTTATGAATAGACCAGTTGTAGCTATTGAGACCCTCTAATAGCCAATCTCTCCTTAACTAGTCGATAACCAAGGTACAACCATTGGTTATTTCCCTAATCAATAGATAACTCTAGGTACAATCATAAGATTTAATCAATTGACAGCCTGAAAAACCAGAGAGGCACAAATCTTAATCAACAAACACATACGATGGTTCATTTAAATTAGATTGTTTATTCTCATAACACAACTCACTGCCATGCTATTTGTCACAACCATTAAAATCTTCATACGATGAATCCTTTAATTGACAATAGATTAAGCTGATAATTAAATAGTGGCCAATTATTTAATTAACAAACATAATCATGACAATAATTCAGAGAATAAACAAATACCCAAAAAGCAATAAAACAATTAAAACATAAGAAAGATCTCACAATAGTGATGAATCAAAGCTTCATTAACCTTCAACCAGAATAATATGTTTAGTTCTTCATAGGGAGAAGAGAATAATTTAGATCTAGGGTTTCTCTCTTTTCCCAAAAATCCCCCCTTTTTTTCACAATAGATTCCTCCCTTAAATACTCTTCTCTCTCTTCTCCTCTAGAGTTCTTTTTAAAATAAAATACTAATATCTGAAATATTAAATTCGTAATTACAAAAATAACCAAAAATACAAAACACGTTAAACTAAAAACTGCAGATCTGTAGTTGACAGCACATGTCCACGCCTTATCAAAAAATTTCATCTGAAGCTCATAATTTCTCCAAGAAAACAATCATTCTCAAACATCATCTTGTAGCTCAATTTTAGCACCAATCAATAGAATTGCATCTACAAAAATAAAACACAAGTGAATCACTATTATTAAGTGCAAAATATCGATATTAAGGGAAGTAAACAATGCAAAACTAGTGCATTAATTGCACTCTAACAAATTCCCCCACACCAAGATAATGCTTGTCCTCAAGCATATAACTCAAGACTAATCCCAAATCTCCACTCAATTCTCATCTCAACTCATCCGAAAACAATCTTAAGCAAGCATACCTCAAGAATTTAAGTCGATCAACATTCAAGAGACAAAGATTTTAAAGCATAAAATCTCATAAGCTAGAATAAAAACATTCAACCACCAAGAAGATCCATTCAAAATTCAAGTGCAACAAGATTTAATAGCTCTCTCATTGACTTCACTCCATGCACTCAAAGTGTTTAGGGTATCATTTATGCACTCAAATCAAATCAAATCAAAGAATGCTATTACTATAAGCTTGCTTATATATCACATCTCAATCCACAAAACATGAATTAATTGCAAAAATCTAAGGGTCTTAAAAAGGTTGTAACGGGGTTAAATGGGTTAAATGAAAAAGAGAGATCTATGAAAGAAAAAGAGATCAAAATGAGAACAATGAACTCATTGAATGAACCTTATGATATCAAAACGCTTATTTCTACTCAGGTCGCCAAGAATGTAAACAAATTTTTTTTTATTTTTTTCTCATTTTTTTCTCGATTTTTTTTTAATCAAACAAAAGAAATGAACCTTGCACAATTTAATTCAAGCATAATGCTTGTTGATCTAATTGAGAACCTTTAATTCAAGGTAGCAAAAGAAACAAAATATATCCACACAATGAGTCCAAAAATCTCCTTAAATTGAGGCTCAAAAAGAAGAAAAATGGTTAAGTAGACGGAGAGAATTAGATGGGTAATGGTTAAGGCTCAAACAAAGATAACAAATAAAGGTTTGCGGTTGGAGAAAAAGAAGAAAAATGTGAGAATAGAAAAATGGAAAGTGGTTTGCCCTTATCATTTTAATGCATAAAATCTCATAATGCGGCCAAAACATGCATAACAAAGTAAGTTCTAGAATAAACAAACTAAGATTGATATTCACATAACAAAAATAATTAGAGCAAAGTGGTTGCTCATAGGCTCAAATCCTCACAAAGTTGGTAAATTTGCCATCAAATCATGTACACTCTTCAAATGAATCAACCATCAATAGTGGTGTAGAATGAAAAGAAGGTATGAGTTATATATAAAAGGAAAGGTAAAAATGATAATAAGCGAAAAAGATAAAATGTGAGTGATGAAAGAATATGATAAAATAAAAATAGATGTGAATAATTTGAGATAGATGGGAAAAGAGTAGTGAGAAAGAAAAGAAAAGAAATATAATAATATATGAAATATACTAACTCCAAAATCATTTAAGGATGAGTAGAGTGAAAATAATACTTCCAGACATCAATATTGTAAAAATCCCTCCCCCACACCAAGAACTTACATTGTCCCCAATGTAAGATAATCAAAGCTCACGTAAAAATTAAAGCGTAAAGATAAAAGATTAAAGGAAAAAACTTCCCTAAATTGTGAGCTTTAATCCACATAACGTCTATGGGCTTGGCGGAAATAGTGGGATAAATCCCACACTCTCAAAGTATACGGCCAAATTCTGCTCCATCTTGTTCAGCTTGTGCTCCATTTTCTCTAACTGAATGCTCAAAGGTGGTGCGGATGTAGAATGAATAGTTGGTGGGGCGGCAGTTTCGTCGTCAAACTTGTCATCAGAGGTAGCACCACTCCTAGCATAAAGCTTCTTTGGAGGTTGAGTAGGTCCTGGTTCAGTAAACTGAAATCTCCCCTTCTTGAATTCAACCACACTTGTTCTTTCAAACACAGACATATCCAAAAATTCCTTTTTGCAAGCAGGATGCAAATCATTACTGTCAGGATCAAGCACACATAAGTTTATAGCTAACCAAGTAATGTATGGACCAAGAAATAAAGTCCTATATCGTTTAAGCACACTCTGAAATTGATCTGCTAACCAAAAACCTAGATTAGACCTCACATCATTTAACATGCACTAGATAAAATAAAACTCAGCTCAAAATGTTCGCTAAAGTCACAAGTTGTTTCTAAATATGCATCACTAGAAGAATAATCATCATCAATGAATCCTAAAGCTAGGTTAAAATCTGTAATAGATTGTAAAAAATTTCGTCCCATTAACCTAAACTTTATAACATCCGGAGTATGCAAAGTAAAATCATTCGGTATATTAAATTGAAAAGTAGCATAAAACTCCCTAATCAACTCAACATAACCCAAACAATCAACATCAACAAACTTACGCAAACCATTCTTATCTATCAAAGAATTAAAATTATCCTTAACATTCAATTACACAAACCATGCACTACATAAAATAAAACTCAATTTTAGAGAAAACTCTCGAGTGATCTTTCTTTCCTAAAAAATTATATGCTAAGAACCGATGCACACATTTCAAAACAGGATCACGTAAGAAAGAACACTTTGATTTACTCGGGTCATAGGCATTATGATCAACAGATAAATTACGCCAAACACCATAAGGCTCAAAATGTTCGCTAAAGTCACAAGTTGTTTCTAAATATGCATCACTAGAAGAATAATCATCATCAATCAATCCTAAAGCTAGGTTAAAATCTGTTATAGATTGTGAAAAATTTCGTCCCATTAACCTAAACTTTATAACATCCGGAGTATGCAAAGTAAAATCATTCGGTATATTAAATTGAAAAGTAGCATAAAACTCCCTAATCAACTCAACATAACCCAAACAATCAACATCAACAAACTTACGCAAACCATTCTTATCTATCAAAGAATTAAAATTATCCTTAACATTCAATTTTTCAATAGTCGGGTAATGAATATACTTAGCTGGAAGTATTTTTCATTTGGAAATATCTTTGTACCTTTCTTTCTCTTGTTGAGTCGTGAATGTGAGGCACTCTCCAAGATTGGATTCCGCAAGTGGCAAAACACTCATGCCCTTTCCATGTTTCGATATTTGTCTCACGGCTTGGCGTGAATTTGAAACTGTGTTCCATGGGACCATAGTAGGAGCGGCAATCTTGGATTATAAAAATTTCGTCCCATTAACCTAAACTTTATAACATCCGGAGTATGCAAAGTAAAATCATTCGGTATATTAAATTGAAAAGTAGCATAAAACTCCCTAATCAACTCAACATAACCCAAACAATCAACATCAACAAACTTACGCAAACCATTCTTATCTATCAAAGAATTAAAATTATCCTTAACATTCAATTTTTCAATAGTCGGGTAATGAATATACTTAGCTGGAAGTATTTTTCATTTGGAAATATCTTTGTACCTTTCTTTCTCTTGTTGAGTCGTGAATGTGAGGCACTCTCCAAGATTGGATTCCGCAAGTGGCAAAACACTCATGCCCTTTCCATGTTTCGATATTTGTCTCACGGCTTGGCGTGAATTTGAAACTGTGTTCCATGGGACCATAGTAGGAGCGGCAATCTTGGATTACTTTGCGACGGGTGTCTTTTTAGATGACTTGGAAGTTGATGCTTTCCTCTTCGACATTGTTACAATAATTTCACTCACGGATTTTGATTCACGCGGCTGGAATGCAGGGCGTGGGCTGGTTGCGAACGACTGCTGCTCGGCTGGAGATTGCGGGTACACAGCTGCTGGTTCAGGTTGTGCGCGGATGGTGCTCGATGGACTGGTTGCGCGCACGGGACTGCTGGTGTGCTTACGCGCTGGAGACGCGGGCTCAGGTTGTTGGTTGCTGGAGACGCAGGCTACTGCACGCGCGCTGGTGCTTGCACTGCTGAGATGTGTGGGCTGGTTGCGCGAGCGAGATGCTTGCGGATGCGCGCGCGGGATGGAACTGGGCCGATGCGAGCTGCTGCGCAGCTAGTGCGCGATGGTCGCGGAATGCTTGCACTGATGGGTTGATGGGAGTTGCTTGCTGGTTCATGCGGGTTAGTTTGCTGCAAGCGGCTGCTGGTGTTACTAGAGAAGAAAATAAAGTTTTGTGAATTAGGGATTTTGTGAACAATGTTTTTTTTTCAAATAAATAAAAAAATAAAAGAAAGAAAAAAAAACCTTTTTTCATTTTTTTAAATAAATAAATAAATAATTTTTTTTTGAATCACTTGAGACACTAAAAATTTCAGAAGTACTTTTTTAATAAGCATATGGGCAAGCCTTAAAACCATTTTACTTTAAAAATCACAGAAGTACTTATTAGTTAAGACGTGGGCACGCCTTAAAATCATTTTACTTTAAAATTACAAAAGTACTTATTAGTTAAAACGTGGGCACGCCTTATCAAAAATTTTCTTCTGGCCAAAATAAGCAAAAACATTATTTAAAAAAATGAATCAAAATTAAAAACAAAAGATATAACAAAAACCAAAATAAATAAATCCTTTGGGTTGCCTCCTAAAAAGCGCCTTTGTTTTATGTCTTTGGCTAGACACATTCATGCATCAATCTCTATAAATGGGACTCTCGAGAGCCACATCCACCACAATATTCACCGAAAAACCTTCATAAAAATGTTTTAAGCGATGACCATTAACCTTAAAAACTTTGTCAAAGGTCGGACTTCGAATCTCAACTACACCATAAGGAAAAATATTAGTAACAATAAAAGGTCCAACCCAGCAAGAACGTAATTTACCAAGAAAATGTTTAAGCTTAGAATGAAAAAAAAAAAGAACTTTTTGACCAACAAATAACTCTTTTCTCAAAATCATTCTGTCATGAAATGCCTTTGTCTTTTCCTTGTAAAAAACTTCCTGTACTATAGGGTTAATAACATCCACAGAAAATACCGAATGTTCCTCACTAAAATATTTCATGGCATCATTCATATTGAATTCTATAAGCTCTCCATCAAACTCCATAGTGAGAGTCCCTTTATGTACATCCATTTTAGTCCTAGCAGTCTTAAGAAAAGGTCTTCCTAGTAAAATTGGGACAGAATTAGAGGAGTTATCCTCTTCCATATCAAGTACATAAAAATCAGCAGGAAAAATCAACTCATTAACTTGTACTAAGACATCTTCTAATACCCTATCAGGATATGCATTAGACCTATCAGCTAGTTGAATTATCACGCCAGTTTCTTTTAATGGACCAACATTCAAAGATAAATAAATGGAACGAGACATGACATTAATAGAAGCTCCTAGATCTAACATAGCCTTTTCAACTCTAACACTACTAATTTTACAAGGGATAGTAAACATACCTGGATCCTTACACTTAGGAGGTAGTTTCTTTTGGAGAACTACTGAAACATTCTCCCCCATGTGAACTTTTTCATCTCTTCTTAATTTTCTCTTGGAGGTGCACAGTTCTTTTAGGACTTTAGCATATCGAGGTATTTGTTTTATAGCATCTAATAAAGGAATATTTACCTCAACCTTGTGAAATGTCTCAAGGATATCATTCTCTTATTTCTCCTTCTTGGATTTTGCGAATTGGCTTGGAAAAGGAGGAGGTATCACCACAGGTAGGGGTTTCACTCTAGTGGGTTGCGCATCTTGAGATTTAGGCATCAATTCATTCTTCTCAAGCTCATCTTCTACATGTTTTGTCACTTTCTTACTAGGCTCTTGCAACTCCTTCCCACTTCTAAGGATGGCAGCACTAACATTTTGCTTTGGATTCACCTCAGATTATGAAGGCAATCTCCGTGATACTTGAGACTCTAGACGGCTCATTGTAGTCGCCAATTGACTTATTTGGCTCTCCAAATTCTGAATGCTTGTTGTAGTTGTCTACAGAAATTGTTGAGTGTTAGTCGCAAGTGATTTAACAATTTCTTCAAGAGATATACCTGACTTGAAGTTTGACTGTGGAGGTGCTGGTTGTCTTGGTGAGTATTGTTGTGGGAATCCTGACGGCCTAACAACATAGCTGAAGTTGGGATGATCCTTCCATCCCAGATTATATGTTTGTGCATAAGGATCATACCTCCTCTGAGGCATGCCTGAAAATCCTCCAACTGCATTGGCTTGTTCAACGGGTTCTTCTTGAAGTGTATGACACATATCAGTTGAATGACCTATATTGTAACAAATGCCACAAAATTTCACCTGTTGCACATTACCTACAACAAACGTTTCCACAAGAGAAGTAAGTTTATCTAAACGTTGTTCAACAGAAGAAATATTTACCTCATTCACCTTCCTTGAAGTGGGATCTTGCCTGCTGCCAAATTATTGTGCATTGGCAGCCGTATTTGAGATCAACACCCTTGCTTGAGTAGGGGTCTTGTTCACTAACACGCCTCCACTAGCAACATCTATCATACTCCTATCCATCAATGACAGTCCTTCGTAAAAATATTGAATAAGAAGTTGATCAAAAATCTGATGTTGAGGACAACTGGCACATAATTGTTTGAATCACTCCTAATACTCATACAAAGTCTCCCCAAGAAGTTGTCTGATCCCACAAATGTCTTTTCTGATGTTGGCAGCTCTTGAAGCAAGAAAGTACTTCTCAAGGAACTGCTTCTTCAAACCATTCTACGTTGTAATCGATCCAGGAGGCAAGTAGTACAACCAGTCTTTAGCTAGCCCATCTAAAGAGAACGGAAAAGCGCGCAGCTTAATCTGCTCTTCAGTCACGCCTTGTGGCCTCATACTTGATCATACAACATGAAACTCCTTGAGATGTTTATGAGGATCTTCACTTGCAAAACCATGAAACTTGGGTAACAAATGAATAAGACCATACTTTAATTCAAAATTTACCTCAAAGTCTACAAATTGAATGTAGAGTGGTTGCTGATTCAAGTTTGGTTCAACTAACTCTCTAAGAGTTCTTTCTACAGGTGCAACTCTATCCATCACTTGTTCTTCTGAATCGCTAGATGATTCAACTAAATCAAGCATCGTATTTGTTTCAGAAAACAAAGGCGACGAGGATCGTTGCTTAGCTCGCTTCGTCTGCTGTCTCAGTTGGCGAGTTGTCTTCTCAATTTCAAGATCAGATGAAAGCGTACATGTACGAGAAGAACGAACCATACACCAAGTAAAACGTAAAAATAATTAAATAAATGATACCAATCCCCGGCAACGGCGCCAAAATTTGATGGTTGTCGAAGCCAACAAAAATAAATACATATTCTAAATAAATTATGTATAGTGATTGAGTAGGGTCGTGTCCACAGAGATCGGTAATTATTTAAATCTTTTTACAATAAAAAATACAAAATGGGGGAATTGTTGACAATAATAAAAATCAAATTAAAATAACAAGAACGCAATTTAAAATTGTAATTCAAATTGGGGAAAGCTCTGGTTGAAGAAATTAACTAAGCTTGATTCGACTACTGATCATTTATTCAAATATAAATTATTACTACTTATGAATAGACCGGTTATAGCTACTAAGACCCTCTAATAGCCAATCTCTCCTTAACTAGTCGATACGACCATTGGTTATTTCCTAATCAATAGGTAACCCTAGATACGATCATAGGATTTAATCAATTGACAACCTGAAAAACCAGAGAGACCCAAATCTTAATAAAAAAACGCATACAATGGTTCATTTAAATTAGATTGTTTATTCTCATAACACAGCTCACTGCTATGCTATTTGCCACAAACATTAAAATCTTCATACGATGAATCCTTTAATTGAAAATAGATTAAGTTGATAATTAAATAGTGGCCAATTATCTAATTAACAAACATAATCATGACACTAATAAACAAATACCCAAAAAGCAATAAAACAATTAAAGCATAAGAAATATCTCACAGTAGTGATGAATCAAAGCTTCATTAACCTTCAACCAGAATAATAGGTTTAGTTCTTCATATGAAGAAGAGAAAAATTTAAATCTATGGTTTCTCTCTTTTCCCAAAATTCCCCCCCTTTTTTCACAATAGATTCCTCTCTTAAATACTCTTCTCTCTCTTCTCCTCTAGAGTTCTTTTTAAAATAAAATACTAACATTTGAAATATTAAATTCGTAATTACAAAATAACCAAAAATACAAAACACATTAAACTAAAAACTGCAGGTCCGTAGTTGACAGCACGCGCCCACGCCTTATCAACAAAGTTCTCCTGACGCTCATAATTTCTCCAAGAAAACAATCATCCTCAAACATCATCTTGTAGCTCAATTTTAGCACCAATCAATAGAATTGCACCTACAAAAATAAAACACAAGTGAATCACTATTGTTAAGTGCAAAACATCAATATTAAGAAAAGTAAACAATGCAAAACTAGTGCATAAATTGCACTCTAACACACACTCTCTGATAACAAGTCAGCAAAGTTTGAAAACTTATACAGTTCAGTGGCAAGCATAAAATTAATGGGCATTTGACCTGAGGTAAAAGGACTAAGACTTTATTCAATCTACTACAACACAATACTCCAATCTAGCACATTATTTGAAAATAATAGCTCTGGCTACAGGTCTTTCACTCATAACCATGGGTACGCAAGTGCAGTGAAGGAAATTCATATGTACATAACATCATTCTTGAGAACACATACACTTGAGAGAGAGCAGCGTTTTCTGGCTGCAAGCAGAGAGGAAAGACTGGTGGACGAAGCAAGGCTTCCGCAAAAGTGTCGCAAGTTAATTGCATGTCGAACAATCCCCATTACTAATATGAATGAAGCCGAGGTGGCAATTAATTTTTAGAATAATGAAGAATGGGAAGGCGATATCGTTGTGTCTAAAACTTTGGATGAAGCTGCAAGAGCTGACCTGGAAAATGAATTCCACGAAAGGTTTCCTAACCAAGATTTAGGAGAAGACAATGAGGAGGAAAATGATGTTGTTAGAGATGACTAGGATCAGCTAACTATCTACCTAAGTATTTTAATTTAATTGTATTTTTTTTTTCATTTTTAATGTTAATTTTGTTTAATGTAAAGTAGGTAATTCATTACCTACTTATCCAAGTTTCAGTTGTTATCGCAGTTTGTCATATACTATTAAATAAATGTTTTTAAATTTTATTTAGTTATCAAAAATAGAAATCATGGCTCTATCCAATTACAAAAAAAAAAGAAAAAAAAGAGGTTAGCAGTAAATCAACGAAGAAAAATAGTACAACAGTATAATAGCAACAAAATAATAAAAATAGTAATAATGAACTTGATAACAACAAATGATGATGATGATAATAGCAACATCCTTATGTGTGTACATATAGGTGATGGATGACTCTGTAATTTTAAGTGTGTATAATTGTATTAAAGTTAATTTTCCGAATTTGGCTGTGGAAACAGTTTTTTATGTATAAAAAAAAAATCAGAGACAAAAAAGGTATTTATGTTAGTAACAAATGTACCTGCAATCGAATGGTCAGGATTCCTTGAGTAAACAATATTTTTAAAATAAGCAAATTTCAATTTTATTTTAATTATGTTAACTTTAAAGGGTCATGTGACCACAGGACGAAGAGGTGGGTTTCTAATCCCTTTTGCAATGCAGTCATATAAAAGTCCTCGTCTTTGATCAGAAATAAAATTAAATAAATGACAACCGCAATAAAAGACTTAATTGTTTTTTTATATATTACAATCTACTGAATACTAATATTTATTAAAATTATTTTTTAGATA
Organism: Citrus medica; assembly: GCA_002013955.2. NCBI lineage: Eukaryota > Viridiplantae > Streptophyta > Magnoliopsida > Sapindales > Rutaceae > Citrus > Citrus medica. The sequence goes on along the minus strand of MKYO02021457.1, from coordinate 121,029 downwards.
AAATTTATTATAACAGTGAAAAGGGCGCATAAGGAAAGGAAAGTTTTAATTGAGTGGATTTGATTCTTAATTTCCTTAACTAGTATGTATTTCCTGCTTGAAGTATTAAAAAACAAGAAAAAGAACTGCCTTTGATATTTATATATGTTGAAATGAACTCAAATTCGTCAGAACAACTTGTCGTTTAAAAGTTGTAAAGATGAGTGACATGTCATTTCAGTTGATCAAGATTCCAGAACTGACAACTTGATAATGTCGTACAAGACCATTAAACCTCACGTGATTAACATGAAAGAAATTCTATGAAGAGTATAATTCTTGTTCTATAATTTTAATGAAATTTACAAAATTATTTATACAAAATAAAGACAAAGTAGCCGTTGAAAGGCTTAATAATATTAAAGGAAAATAAGTAACTTCCTAAACTATTGCACAATATCTTTATAAAATAGGAATGAAATATTCCTACATGATATTGGCATTCAAGTGCAAAAATCGTGCTGGGGATATTCCTTAACAAATAGCTTTGACGTGAGCAAGCTGTGTGGAGTGATAAACCCTTTGTTGACTTGACCGTTGATGACTTTCCTTTTGGTAATCTTGGTCAGCTTGCTTAACATCCCCCCTCAAGCTGGCAAGTGACATTTGATGAACGCCAAGCTTGTATCTGAAATCGCGGAACATGGCTTTTGACAAAACCTTAGTAAAAATGTCTCCAATTTGTAACGAAAAAGGGACAAACTTCGTAACCAAGGCACCATCAGCAACCTTTTCTCTAATGAAGTGATAATCTAATTCAATATGCTTCGAGCGAGCATGAAAAATTGGGTTAATAGTCATATGCAAGGCACTTAAATTATCACTTAAAAGTTGTGGAGGTTGAGCAAGAGGAATGCCAATTTCTCGGTACAGGTATGTGATCCATGTGAGTTCTGCTGCTGTGGATGCAAGGGCTCGGTACTCAGCTTCAGCACTGGATCTAGAGACAGTTGGTTGTCGTTTTGAAGACCATGAGATGCAATTTGCACCCATATAGGCACAATATGTTGAGAAGTCAATATTAATAATCTGGCCATACATTTAGGGGGAGCACATATTAAGGGGGAGCTAAACATTGATTAGAATTTGTCATCATCAAAAAGGGGGAGATTGTTAACATAAATATGTTAATAATATTGATTTTGATGATAACAAATTTTATATGGTTTTTGACAAAAATATTGGAGATATTTCTCAATAAACGAAAGCCCTTTTATTCATTGCCTTATTTCTTCATAAAAGTTGGACTTTCAAATTAGAAAGAGATTCTCTACAAAAACTCGTTTAAAAAAATTGCAATTCTGGTTATAAACGGTGAACCGTTTATTTCAAACGGTTAACCGATTAAAGGCAGAGAGCAACACATTTCCTAAACCTCTAACCATTTATGAAAAACGGAAAACACAAAAGATGGGAAGGTTACTGGAAATTAACGGTAAACCGTTTATTTCAAACTGTTAACCGATTAAAGGCAGAGAGCAACACATTTCCTAAACCTCTAGCCGTTTATGTTTAACGGAAAACACCAAAGATGGAAAGGCTACTGGAAACTAACGGTGAACCGTTTATTTTAAACGGTTAACCGATAACGTCCAGAACTGAAGGTTGTCCTCCTCTGGCATTGATTAACGAAAACTGATGAGGCCAAATTTGTTTTGCAGGTTACTGGAGTCAAACGGTGTACTGTTTATTACAAACGGTTAACCGATAATATCCAGAGAAGCCACTTCACGCAAGTCCTTAACCGTTTAGTGTAAACGGATAACCAATGTTCATCTTGCAGGTCTCTGGAAGTTAACGGCGAAAGGTTAATCGTAAACGGCAAACCGTTTATTTGAAATCTGGTCCAACGGTAACTTTGACCAACCGAAACGGTTAACCGTTTATGTCTAACGGCGAACCGTTTTCTGTCCGACAGTTTGTAACGGCTAGATTTTCATCTCCAGATATAAATAAGCTCATTCAAATTCAAAGAAGATTTATCACAACACGACCATTGAGCTAATATTCGAGAATACAACCTTCATAGAGCTTAGAACACATTCTTGCTTCATCTATTCACATATTAAGCATCATTGTGTAATCTTATATATTGTGAGAGGCAAAAACAGTTTGTAATCTTTTACTTTGAGTGATTGTAAGTGTTGGGATACACTTGGGTTAAGAGATTGGGAATAATCTCTTGTTGTAAAGGTCCATTGACACCTTGGAAGTCAAGTGTAAGCATTTGAAGCCTTGGAGGCTTGCTTAGTGGAATCCTCAAGCCCGGAAAGCTTGGAGGCGTGGACGTAGGCGAGGTTGGCCGAACCACGTAAAAATCTCGGTGTTTGAATCCCTCTTTCCTTATCTTTTTATATTGTGATTATCATAATTGTTATTGCTTTGAATTTGATTTATAATTGCATTAAGATTTTCTTTAATATATTGAATAATTTTTTAGAATCCCAATTCACCCCCCTCTTGGGTTGCATACTTGTATTTCACTTGCCTCCTGGACAAAGTATGAAGAAAATTTTCGGGTAGTTAATGGCAAATTGTTCACCAACTCTTTGATTACCAAACGAACCATTAGTATCCAACTTTTCCCCAATTGTGTCATTTGGACCAAGGTTATCGGCTCAACTCTTCCTAATAAGAATATCTTGTTAGGACTTGACATACTTCACCAAATCCAACACCTCCAAATCATCCCCACTGGAGTTCGAGTCAAGTCCATGTTCAAACCATTCATAGATATTTTAAAACTCTACAATTTGTCTGATACTCCCCAGTCCTACCAGGATATTTCAACCAAACTTTTGAGTTTCTGTCCAGAGTCTCACTCTGAGTTCACTCATCCAAACCCATTGAGGAAAAATCCATCTTTCTTCATTAAGTTACCTTTTAAACTAAATTAAGACAATAACCCTACCAAAGCCACTCATCTAGGAATGAGTCCTTCTGACTTACTCCTAGCCCAAACAGAATGTTCATAACTGTTAGCCCAAGGTATCATTGAGCCCACAAATTCCTCATGGGCTTGCCAAGCCTTTTATGTTGAAAAGCATTCTGAAATTGTCCGAGACAAGAAACGCTTAGTCATTGACTATCAGCCACTAAACATGTTTTTGCAAGATGACAAGTTTCCTTTGCCCTGCCGACAAAGCATGTTTATTTTTTTCCACAATGCCCAAATCTTTTCAAAATTTGATCTGAAATCAGGTTTTTGGCAATTAGGCATTCAACCCTCTGAGCATTACAAAACTGCCTTTTGTATTCCAAATGCCCATTTTCAATGGATAGTCCTACCATTCGTCCTCAAAACTGCCCGATCCATTTTTTAAAAATCCATGGTCAAGATTTTCCAACCTATCCTACATCACGCATTGATTTACATTGATGATATCTTACTGTTTTCAGGATCACATGATGAATATCGCCAGCTGTTATCCCAATTCTATGATATTGTTCAAAGTCATTGAATCATGCTCTCAGCCAAGAAAAGCACAATCACCACGGATACCATTGAATTCCTTAGCATGATCATAAAAGACGGCCATTACCAGCTAGGAAAGCATGTTGCCCAATAATTGCTTCACTTTTCAGAAGCTCATCCCTGATATGCTATCCAGACTCTCCAAACCAGAAAATCCTCTCACCTTGATTTCTACCGCATACCACTTTCCAATCATCTCCATGGCTACATCACTTCCCCCAGAGGCTCTTACTAAGAAAACTTTTCCCATTGACAAAACTTTCTCCTCTGCCTTTGCCATCCCNAAACCAGAAAATCCTCTCACCTTGATTTCTACCGCATACCACTTTCCAATCATCTCCATGGCTACATCACTTCCCCCAGAGGCTCTTACTAAGAAAACTTTTCCCTTTGACAAAACTTTCTCCTCTGCCTTTGCCATCCCAGAGTTTGCACGAAAAGCTGTTTTTCGCTTCTTCATGAAAGCCTACCTTTTGGCAGACTTATTTCCATTTTCTACCTTCCACCCAGAAAATTTGTTCCTTACAGGTTTAACCCTTGATCCATCCAGAGAGATCACTGAAGATGAGTTATGGTACATCTGGTGCCTAACTGTTCTTTATGCCACCAAGCTAGTCCTACCCATCACTCCCACTTTGGAACATCTCCTTAATCCGGACAAAGCCACCTTTTTCACCTGGACCTTACTGGAATGGTTCTCCCCGATACCATGGTGGAGAAAGAAGCTATAACAACTGTCAGATATTTACAATCTCAAGCGTATGCCTGCCTCTGAAGCACAACTGTTTACATCAGTATTCATCATTCACAGGCCATACTTTCAGCATCCAAATAAAAATCTCTTTTGGACCCAAGACCAAGTCTCTGAATGGTTTACTGCACCTCACCCAGCATCCAATCCACCTTGCACAACTACCTTTGTCAACTGAATCACCAAACTCTGCCACACATAGATATCTTTCACACCTCCTTAGGACCACAACATGACCTCATCATGATCCCTACTCCATCCGCCATATCCAAACCGAAGTCCACAGGAATCATCATCAAGGAAAAAAAACCAGGCTACACTGACTTCCTCTACCAAGACTCCCAAGACCCATGGGAAGAATTCCTTCCTCTATGTCAACATCTCCAATAGTTTCCCCAACCAACCATGCATGAACCAGGATCATCATCCCAACCCTCCAAAGCAGACAAGGCCACTCAGACACCAAGCTTCATGCCTCAGTCATCGACATCCAAACCAGGCTTTAGACGAGATTACCCTTACCCACCTTGTCATGGTCCCCATTGCAAGCATCCAAAGCTTTCCAAAACTTTTTTCCCAAAAAGCAACCCTGACAACCCATATGAGACTGAAAGCTCATCCGAAGACGACTACATGAATCTCCGCTCTCCATAAAGTAGTTTGTCTTATTGTAATAAGTATGTTTTACTTTATGGATTTGTCCTGTATAATTATTGCAGCTTGCTTTTACTTTACGCTTTTGTTTTTGTTAAAGTCATGCTTTAATTATTAAAGTATCCTTTGTCCTTTGTAATAATTCCATATGTCATGATGTGTTTTACTTTTTCTTTTGTAAAGATAGGGGTCATGTCTTATCTCCTCTGAGAATTCTCCTACATAAAGAATTCTCCCCCCTCATTTGAAAATAAAGCTTGAAAAAAAAATAAACTTGTGATTTTCATAAGTTATGTGTTTTTAAACTCTCTCTCCTCTCTCTGCAAATAAAGTTCTAGAGAAAGAAAAAGAATAAAGAATTAAATTTGTTCATTTTGATATCTTAAGGAAGTATGCTCTGCACTTGCCTTCTAGTAAGGATCCTGTGCATTAGAAAATTTTTTATCATTTCTTATCTGGTTTGGTACCCTATTTTAGACTAATGGAAAGTCTGTTTTGGGTTATATGACTCGAGATGAAAATATTTCAAAGTTTTGATCTCTGGAGATATATCGGCTGGAAACCCGAACTTGTGGACTACTGGTCCAAAGTACAGTTTTAACTGTTGTAGTTCTGGTATAACAATGCCACTTACTCTCCGCTGTTATTTAAACCTGTGATTTTCATAAGCTATGTGTTTCTAAACTCTCTCTCCTCTCTCTGAAAATGAAGTTCTAGAGAAAGAAAAAGAATAAAGAATTGAATTTGTTCATTTTGAAAACTTAAGTATGCTCTGCACTTGCCTTCTAGTAAAGATCCTGTACATCAAAAAACTTTTGATCATTACTTATCTGGTTTGGTACCCTGTTTTAGACTAATGGAAAGTCTGTTTTGGGTTATATGACCCGAGATGAAAATGTTTCAAAGTTTCAATCTCTGGAGATATATTGGCTGGAAACCCGAACTTGCGGACTACTGGTCCAAAGTACAGTTTTAACTGTTGTAGTCCTGGTATAACAATGTCACGCACTCTCCGCTGTTATTTTGGTATCAGAGCCACACAAGTCCTTGAAAATCTTGTATTTTCTAAATCTAACTTTTACGAACAAAATTGTATAATTGAAGTGTCTTTATTCTATTTTGATCACTAGACTTCAGGAGCAGAGAGAACTTTTCATTCATGGCTTTCCTTTTATCTTCAACTCCTTCAAATCATGTTACTCTTTCTTCCACTCTTTCGTTACCTAAATCTTGCACTTCTCATACCACCAATAAGATCGAAAACCTTGTAGAATATTTCTACATTCATGAATCACCCCAAATCAGTGAGTCCTCCTACCCTCTCATAAGCCCTTACCAGCTATACAAAAGACCTAGTTCCTTTACCCACAGTATCCGCACTCTCATCTCTACTTGAAGACCTCAACCTAAAGAATATATCCAGTCTTCTCGCCTGGTTCAATGTGCTCTTCAAGAGTGACTGTGGAAATCTCTTCCGAATTAATCTCAAACTGGAAAAGGGAAGGTTATACTCATCGCCATATCGGCGGAATCAGATTAATCCTTACCCTCTATAGGAGAAAAGGATTACTGGTTACAGCTCCAATTGCTATGCTTGATACCCGGTTCAAATAGTACCAAGATGCTGTTACAGGTACTGTCCTCACAATTCTTCATGCAAGAAGTGTTTTACTCACTTTCTATCCCAATTTCAATCTTTCTCTCCAAGATACCAACTTGCCCACAACCTTGAAAGTTCAAGTTCAAATCCAAGGTCCAGAACAAATTCCTTTAGCTAAAATTGCTACCCTACACCATCAACTGGTCTATAGGCTTCAAAATCATGCCTTAGATCTACCCACTCCATTACAAGGTTCAATTCTAAAGGATACCCTGTTTATCCAGCCAAGCACAATGGCCATTTCTTATGAGATGTCCCAGGCTCATGTATGTGTGATCCAAATTGTCCCTGCTGGGATGATTGGGAAGAAGATGACAATTTTGCCACCAAAAAGAACAAAAAAACCCAATCGGAAAACACCTCCAGTCCCATGTCAACATTGTGAACCCAAATCACCAAAAGATCCTCCACCTCCACCAGCTCCATTACCTATTTATAACAAGGAACTCAAGTGGATTGCAAAGCAGTGCCGATCTGTAATTCCATCACCACTTCCAAACCCGACACCACCACTGGCTTGCATGATGTTTTTCTCTACCTCTTTCGACTACTCTTCTTCCTTTCCTCCATTAGAAACTCACACAGATTCCCAACGGAATGTTGTGTCCAAGCCCATTATCTCTTCAGCTATTACCTCAACCGGCCACCTTGAACCACCCAAACCTTTTGATTCAGTCCTCAACTGGCAAACCCAAAATGCCAGAGCCCAGAATGATACTTTGATGCATATCAATTCAAAAGTTGAGAAAATCAGTTTGCGAACTGAACAGATTGAGATGAAAGTTGACTCTATTTCTGCCCAGTTGCAGCAGATCCACCAAAATCTTCAATCTAGAATTGGTCAACTAGATTCCAAATTATGAACCATGCTTGCCCAAAGATACTATGGCCCAGAATTTGACCAAAAAGAAAGGGAAATCATACGCTTAAAAGCTGAGTTTGATCAGATTGAATCTGCAAAACAAAGACCTACCCTTTCTACCTCATCACCTCCGATACCTTCCATAGGCCCAACCTATCACCCATTTGCCTCGATGATATCCCCTGTTAAACCGAATGATCCTTCCAAATTATTTGGTATGACTCATACTCTTTTCAGAGACAATCTATTGCCACCACCATCTACATCTAGACCAAAACCTAAACCTCATCCTCGACCCGTCAAAACTCATCAACCATCCTTGTCCATTCCTGGCCAACAGTCTCCCAATTATACACTGGCATCACCGCCAGCTCCTTCACCCATTTACCCTCCAACCCAGTCCAAAGACAAAGAACCCATGCATCAGTATAGTGCCCACATCGTCGATCAATCATTCTCCAATTCTGATGATCAAACTTCTGATTCAAATCTAGTTGTTTCGGCCAGCCATACTGAGTCTGACACAGAATCTTCAGTCTTTATCAGTGACTCTGAAAAATCATATGCTGATATCACCCCCATTTTGATGGCCCAATTTGATTAACCTGATCGAGGCCAACCTTCTCATACAGAACCATATGTTGATATTCCCTCCAAAGTTGAGGAAGAGATGCCTGAATCTTCCACCACAAATCAACCTCCTCCAGCCCAAACCTAACCCAGTCCAACTGGTCAAAAATCGTCAAATGGTCCATGGTTCACATTTGATGATCTTCCCTCTTCTAAATGGCGTGACCGACTTACTGAAATGTCCGCCTGGATTGAATTAGAAATGCTACGGCCGGGTACCACAACTCAATCAGTCCTTAGAGAATTTGCTACTCGCTTTACGGGTGCTCTAAGAGATTGGTTTGATTCCTTAGGTCAATGATTAGTATTAAAAATTGTTTAATTATCAAGCGATAATATGTTATTTTATGCTTATGTTATAATTTATATTTGTGTTTATGTAATATATTATGAATTATGAATTATGTTTTAAATATATTTAATTTTGTGTATTTTTATGTGTTTATTAGGAAAATTATTAATTTCACGTACTTCGAGGCTCCAAACAGATAAACGGAGGTCAAATTTGTATTCCGGAGGTCTGAAAAGCTTAAGATCAGTCAAGATCGACTTAAAATTGGGCTTGTGTAAAAAAAGTTGACTTTTCATGTTGACCGAGCACTGATTGGATGATGAAATGAGCTTACAATAGATATGAGTGCATGGGATAACTGGCAATCTTGACTAAATCTCAACCGTTCATGATTCAATGGCCATGATTGTGCCACGTGGCAATGGTTGGTGAAGCAAGTTGGAGGATCCGAATCTTTGTATTCGGGTCGACCCGATCCACCCATTAACCCGCCAAATCTCAACCGTTCTTTGGGTAAATCGGACGAGTCAAATGATGCCATGTGTGATGTTGACTTTTGAAGTTTGACCAGCCATTGGATCTTGATCTAAGGGTTGTGAGGAGCACATGCATGAAGCCTATGATGGACCGCAAAGCACTGGATTATGAATTTATTTTTCTATAAATAGGGCCTCATTTTTATGTTTTAATCATCTCTCTACAACTCTCTTCTTCTCAAATTCTCTCCATCTCCTTGTAATCTTGATTTCCAGGTGTGTTTTTAATATTTTGTATAATTATTTTCATTAATAAAATTAGTTTTATTTCCAATTTTAGTTGTTTTTATTTCTTTTAATTATAAGTAATTCAATTTTACTACTTCTTTTTATTTTAATTATGCTTAACTAAATAATATTAGTTAGGGGAAGGTGAAACTCTTAAGAAATAAATATGATTTAATCAAATTCTATGTTTAATTTTATAAATTAAATTATTTTCTATTTAATTTTATACATGTTTTATATTTTGAAAATTTGATTTATTGTAGACAAACAAATGAATTTGGCACAATAAATTCTTAAGATCTTAATATAAGGCATGGTGAAATGGTATTTTGACTTATTGTAGACAAATTAAATTTTGGCACAATAAATACTTAATCCATCATAAAATAAAAGGGAAAATAATAATAACTTGTATAATTAATCTTTTGAGTAATAAATCTAAAACAAATTGGCAAAAAGAATTTATTAAGTTTTATTTATTTCTAAGAGTGGATCCATAACCCTAACTAGTTCAATTCCATAGTTTCATTTAAATTAAGTTGTTTATATTCAAGTTTTAATTTCAATTTTTAGATAAAATAAAATAAACTAATTAAATATTTTATCTGTGGATCGACCTCGGACTCACCGAGTTATAATATAACAAGACACTCTTATACTTGGGAGTTAAAATTTGCTTTTAAGTGGTGTCAAGTTTTTGGCGCCGTTGCCGGGGAAAAGATTTTTATTTGGTTTGTTTTTCCGTTTTTTATTTTACTCTTATATGTAAAATTCGTTTGCCCCCTTTTCCTTTTCTTAAATTCTCTTTTGTCCCCATATCTTTCATAATTCTCGTTTCACCCCAACAATTTCCGTTTCTAGCCCAATCTTCGGGTAATTACGTTCGGACCCCGACATCTTTCAACTATTTCACTTTCATCCCAAATTGCTAATTCTAAACTTCTAAAAATTACAGTTTGACCATAAAATTAAAAATAATTTGCAATAGAATCCCTAGACGAAATTCCTCAACATAATCAAGACTTGGACATATTTGGATATATTTGGACATACTTTGGACATATTTGGACATATTTGGACTTATTTTGGACCAAACTAACTTTAACTACTAACTCTAATTACTAACTCTTAACTTACTAACTGCTAACTCCTAACTTTTATTTAATTTCAGTTATTTAATTTTCTGCATTTATTTAATTTCGTATTCATTTATTTGTTTTTGCTTTATTGGTGGGTTTAACCACCAAACTAACTACTAACTCTTAACTTTTATTTTCAGTTATTTAATTTTCAGTATTTATTTAATTTTGCATTTTTTATTTTTTTAATTGGTGGGTTCAACCACCATTTTTTTGCATTTATTTATTTTTTACTTTGTTGGTGGGTTCAACCACCATTTTTGTTATTTAATTTTCTTTTGTATACTTATATTATTTGCTTATTT
>MKYO02021457.1:0-108544 GCA_002013955.2 Citrus medica | reverse complement strand
GTAGGGGTGTTTCAACACCTAGTGCCCTAAGGTCAACTGGTCTGGGAGTCACTGGCCTAAAGCTCGCTACATGGGTAATAGATATATTGTTTGTTTATTAGAAACCCGAGTAATTAAGTCCGTAGGGGTGTTTCAACACCTAGTGCCCTAAGGCCAACTGGTCTGGGAGTCACTGACCTAAAGCTCGCTACACAGGTTTGAAATGTAATATATAAAAAAAATGTGTGAATAATCTATTGCCCAAAGATATAATTTCTAATGAATTTAAGAACGAAAATGTTGTTTTTCTTTTAATGAAGCCCCATAAGTATTGTGTTAATTACTTGAGCACAAAAAAAGGTTTGATGATATTCTGGATAATGAGTGAACATCAATGTGGTAAAGGAATTTGGGAGAGTTCATTTATTTGGTAATTTAGAGGATAGATGAACAACTATTAACTTGCATGTGAATTTTATAAATCTTAATATAACGCTTTAATTGCTAGAGGGCTAGCAATAAGCTGGTTGGGGGGTGTGATTAGTATTAAAAATTGTTTAATTATCAAGCGATAATATGTTATTTTATGCTTATGTTATAATTTATATTTGTGTTTATGTAATATATTATGAAGTATTAATTATGTTTTAAATATATTTAATTTTGTGTATTTTTATGTGTTTATTAGGAAAATTATTAATTTCACGTACTTCGAGGCTCCAAACAGATAAACGGAGGTCAAATTTGGATTCCGGAGGTCTGAAAACCTTAAGATCAGTCAAGATCGGCTTAAAATTGGGCTTGTGTAAAAAAAGTTGACTTTTCCTGTTGACCGAGCACTGATTGGATGATGAAATGAGCTTACAATAGATATGAGTGCATGGGATAACTGGCAATCTTGACCAAATCTCAACCGTTCATGATTCAATGGCCATGATTGTGCCACGTGGCAATGGTTGGTGAAGCAAGTTGGAGGATCCGAATCTTTGTATTCGGGTCGACCCGATCCACCCATTAACCCGCCAAATCTCAACCGTTCTTTGGGTAAATCGGACGAGTCAAATGATGCCATGTGTGATGTTGACTTTTGAAGTTTGACCAGCCATTGGATCTTGATCTAAGGGTTGTGAGGAGCACATGCATGAAGCCTATGATGGACCGCAAAGCACTGGATTATGAATTTATTTTTCTATAAATAGGGCCTCATTTTTATGTTTTAATCATCTCTCTACAACTCTCTTCTTCTCAAATTCTCTCCATCTCCTTGTAATCTTGATTTCCAGGTGTGTTTTTAATATTTTGTATAATTATTTTCATTAATAAAATTAGTTTTATTTCCAATTTTAGTTGTTTTTATTTCTTTTAATTATAAGTAATTCAATTTTACTACTTCTTTTTATTTTAATTATGCTTAACTAAATAATATTAGTTAGGGGAAGGTGAAACTCTTAAGAAATAAATATGATTTAATCAAATTCTATGTTTAATTTTATAAATTAAATTATTTTCTATTTAATTTTATACATGTTTTATATTTTGAAAATTTGATTTATTGTAGACAAACAAATGAATTTGGCACAATAAATTCTTAAGATCTTAATATAAGGCATGGTGAAATGGTATTTTGACTTATTGTAGACAAATTAAATTTTGGCACAATAAATACTTAATCCATCATAAAATTAAAGGGAAAATAATAATAATTTGTATAATTAATCTTTTGAGTAATAAATCTAAAACAAATTGGCAAAAAGAATTTATTAAGTTTTATTTATTTCTAAGAGTAGATCCATAACCCTAACTAGTTCAATTCCATAGTTTCATTTAAATTAAGTTGTTTATATTCAAGTTTTAATTTCAATTTTTAGATAAAATAAAATAAACTAATTAAATCTTTTCTCTGTGGATCGACCTCGGACTCACCGAGTTATAATATAACAAGACACTCTTATACTTGGGAGTTAAAATTTACTTTTAAGTTGTGTCAGTCAATACAGACAATTACAGTTTTAACTGATGTAGTTCTGGTATAACAATGCCACGTACTCTCCGTTGTTATTTTGGCTAGGTATTGTCCTCACCACTCTTCATGCAGGAAGTGTTTTACTCACTTTCTATCCTAATTTCAATCTTTCTCTCCAAGATACCAACTTGCCCACAACCTTGAAAGTTCAAATTCAAATCCAAGGTGCCCAACAAATTTCCTCAGCCAAAATTGCTACCCTACACCATCAACTGGCCTATAGGTTTCAAAATCATGCCTTAGATCTACCCACTCCAGAACATCACTCTGACACCCTCATGGTGTTAGCCGAATCTGACCAAATCCCAACAATCATCCAGATCCCCAGACAAACTCCCCGCCATGAGCTCATAAAGATTATGCCTCTTGAATGGATCTCTAACTATGAGCAGTTCCATAACAATACAGCTCCCATTCAAACATCTGAAAGCATGTTTGAAAGACGCCAACATGGTACAGTTCGGATGACTTTTAAACCTCCTCCAAGTACTCCACAGGAGCCTCTTCGGCTCTCTTTTACCTATTCTTCAATGCTCACTGCCGTTCAAACAACTTAGGAAGATCTGCCCTTACAGGGTTCAATTCTGAAGGATACCCTATTTATCCAGCCAAGCACAATGGCCATTTCTTATTGGATGTCCCAAGCTCAGGTATGTGTGATCCAGTCCCATGTCAACATTATGAATCACCAAAAGATCCTCCACCTCTACCAGCTACATTACCTATTTATAACAAGGAACTCAAGTGGATTGCAAAGCATTGCTGATCTGCGATTCCATCACCACTTCCAAACTCAACACCACCACTGGCTTGCATGATGTTTTCCTCTACCTCTTCAAACTACTCTTCTTCCTTTCCTCCATTAGAAACTCACACAGATTCCCAATGGAATGTTGTGTCTAAGCCCTTTATCCCTTCAGCTATTACCTCAATTGGCCACCTTGAACCACCCAAACCTTTTGAATCAGTCCTCAACTGGCAAACCCAAAATGCCAGAGCCCAGAATGATACTTTGATGCATATCAATTCAAAAGTTGAGAAAATCAGTTTGTGAACTGAACAAATTGAGACAAAAGTTGACTCTATTACTGCCAAGATGTAGCAGATCCACTAAAATTTTCAATCCAGATTTGGTCAACTAGATTCAGAATTCTGAACCATCCTTGCCCAAAGATACTATGGCTCAGAATTTGACCAAAAAGAAATGGAAATCAGACTCTTAAAATCTGAGCTTGATCATATTGAATCTGCAAAACAAAGACCTAACCTTTTTACCTCATCACCTCTGATACCTTCCATCGGCCCAACCTATCATCCATTTGCCTCTATGCTATCCCCTGTTAAACAGTATGATCCTTCTAAATTATTTGGTATGACTCATACTCTTTTCAGAGACAATCCATTGCCACCCCCATCTACATCTTGACCAAAACCTAAACCTCATCCCTGACCCGTCAAAACTCATCAACCATCCTTGTCCATTCCTGGCCAACAGTCTCCCAATTATACGCCAGCATCACCACCAGCTCCTCCACCCACTCACCCTCCAACCCAGTCCAAAGACAAAGAACCCATGCATAAGTATAGTGTCCACACAGTCAATCAATCATTCTCCAATTCAGATGATCAAACTTCTGATTCAAATCTAGCTATTTCAGCCAGCCATACTGAGTCTGACACAGAATCTTCAGTCTCTATCAGTGACTCTGAAAAAACATATGCTCATATCACCTGCATTTTGATGGCTCAATTTGATTCACCTGATCGAGGCCAGCCTTCTCATACAGAACCATATGTTGATATTCCCCCCGAAGTTGAGGAAGAGATGCATGAATCTTCCACCACAAATAACCTCCTCCAGCCCAAACCCAACCCAGTCCAACTGGTCAAAAATTGTCAAATGGTCCATGGTTCACATTTGATGATCTTCCCTCTTCTAAATGGCGTGACCGACTTACTGAAATGTCTGCCTGGATTGACTTACAAATGCTACGGCTGGGTGCCACAACTCAATAAGTCCTTAGAGAATTTGCTACTCGCTTTACTGGTGCTCTAAGAGATTGGTTTAAAAATTATAACATGTTAAATATAAAAAAAATAATAGAAGATTTTGTATTTGTTAATAAATTCACCAATAATTATTGATTTAAATTAGATTATATTCCAGGTCATTTTACAATAAATCTAAGATAATTTTGATAAATTAATATATAAGACATATTATTAGTTACTAGCCAATCCCATGGCATACCAAATACAAGACATGATTATTTATAGTATAATCCAATATTGCACCAAATACAACATAATATTATATATAATAAAATATTATCCAATTAAATTCTATCTTATTATGCAGAGTTCAATTAGTGTATCAAGCTCTAATAATAACTTGGTCAAGTCTTTATCATGTGTTGGTGGTCAAGTCAGATTAGGCAAATTAATAATCTAAAAATAGAAATTAGATGCACTTTTTATACAAGGTTTAGAAATTAGATGCACTAAAATTTATCATGGGTCCTTAGGAATGTAGGAATATTCTACAAGGTTTTCAATCTTATTGGCGGTATGAGAATTGCAAGATTTAGGTAACGAAAGAGTAGAAGAAAGAGTAACAAGATTTGAAGGAGTTGAAGATGAAGGGGAAGCCATGAATGAGAAGTTCTCTCTGCTCCTGAAGTCTAGTGATCAAAATAGAATAAAGACACTTCAATTATACCATTTTGTTCGTAAAAGTGAGATTTAGAAAATACAAGATTTTCAAGGACTTGTATGGCTCTGATACCAAAATAATAGCGGAGAGTATGTGGCATTGTTATACCAGAACTACAACAGTTAAAACTGTACTTTGGACCAGTAGTCCGCAAGTTCGGGTTTCCAGCCGATATATCTCCAGAGATCAAAACTTTGAAACATTTTCATCTCGGGTCATATAACCCAAAACAGACTTTCCATTAGTCTAAAACAGGGTACCAAACCAGATAAGAAATGACCAAAAGTTTTTTGATGCACATGATCCTTACTAGAAGGCAAGTGCAGAGCATACTTCCTTTCAAAATGAACAAATTTAATTCTTTATTCTTTTTCTTTCTCTAGAACTTCATTTGCAGAGAGAGGAGAGAGAGTTTAGAAAATACATAGCTTATGAAAATCACAAGTTTAAATAACAGCAGAGAGTACGTGGCATTGTTATACCAGAACTACAATAGTTAAAACTGTACTTTAGACCAGTAGTCCGCAAGTTCAGGTTTCCAACCGATATACCTCTAGAGATCAAAACTTTGAACCATTTTCATCTCAGGTCATATAACCCAAAATAGACTTTCCATTAATCTAAAACAGGGTACCAAACCAGATAAGAAATGATCAAAAGTTTTCTGATGCACAGGATCCTTACTAGAAGGCAAGTGCAGAGTATACTTCCTTAAGTTTTCAAAATGAACAAATTTAATTCTTTATTCTTTTTCTTTCTCTAGAACTTCATTTACAGAGAGAGGAGAGAGAGTTTAGAAAATACATAGCTTATGAAAATCACAAGTTTAAATAACAGCAGAGAGTACGTGGCATTGTTATACCAGAACTACAATAGTTAAAACTGTACTTTAGACCAGTAGTCCGCAAGTTCAGGTTTCCAACCGATATACCTCTAGAGATCAAAACTTTGAACCATTTTCATCTCAGGTCATTTTCATCTCAGAGTATACTTCCTTAAGTTTTCAAAATGAACAAATTTAATTCTTTATTCTTTTTCTTTCTCTAGAACTTCATTTACAGAGAGAGGAGAGAGAGTTTAGAAACACATAGCTTATGAAAATCACAAGTTTATTTCTTTTTCAAGCTCTATTTTTCAAAGGAGGGGGAGAATTCTTTATATAGGAGAATTCTCAGAGGAGATAGGACAGGACCCTTATCTTTTACAAAAGCCAAAGTAAAACACATCATGACATCTGGAATTATTACAAAGGACAAAGGATGCTTTAATAATTAAAGCACGACTTTGACAAAAGAAAAAGCGTAAAGTAAAAGCAAGCTGCAATAATTATACAAGACAAATCTATAAAGTAAAACATACTTATTACAACAAGACAAACTACTTTATGGAGAGCGGAGATTCATGTAGTCATCTTCGGATGAGCTTTCAGTCTCATATGGGTTGTCAGGGTTGTTTTTTTGGAAAAAAGTTTTGGAAAGCTTTGGGTGCTTGCAATGGGGACCACGGCAAGGTGGGTAAGGGCAATCTCGTCTAAAGCCTGGTTTGGATGTCGATGACTGAGGCATGAAGCTTGGTGTCTGAGTGGCCTTGTCTACTTTGGAGGGTTGGGATGATGATCCTGGTTCATGCATGGTTGGTTAGGGAAATTGTTGGAGATGTTGACTTAGAGGAAGGAATTCTTCCCATGGGACTTGGGAGTCTTGGTAGAGGAAGTCAGTGTAGTCTGTTTTTTCTTCCTTGATGATGATTCTTGTGGACTTCGGTTTGGATATTGCGGATGGAGTAGGGATCATGATGAGGTCATGTTGTAGTTCTAAGGAGGTGTGAAAGATATCTCTGTGTGGCGGAGTTTGGTGGTTCAGTTGACAAAGGTAGTTGTGCAAGGTGGATTGGATTTCATTGTCAATGACAGCTGAGTGAGGTGCAGTAAACCATTCAGAGACTTGGTCTTGGGTCTAAAAGAGATTTGTATTTGGATGCTGAAAGTATGGCCTGTGAATGATGAATACTGATGTAAACAGTTGTGCTTCAGAGGCAAGCATACGCTCAAGATTGTAAATCTCTGACAGTTGTTGTAGCTTATTTCTCCACCATGGTGTCGGGGAGAACCATTCTAGTAAGGTCCAGGTGAAAGAGGTGGCTTTGTCCGGATTAAGAAGATGTTCCAAAGTGGGAGCGATGGGTAGGACTAGCTTGGTGGCATAAAGAACAGTTAGGCACCAGATGTACCATAACTCATCTTCAGTGCTCTCTCTGGATGGATCAAGGGTTAAACCTATAAGGAATAAATTTTCTGGGTGGAAGGTAGAAAATGGAAATGAGTCTGTCAAAAGGTAGGCTTTCATGAAGAAGCGAAAAATAACTTTTCGTGCAAACTCTTGGATGGCAAAGACAGAGGAGAAAATTTTGTCAAGGGAAAAAGTTTTCTTAGTAAGAGCCTCTGGGAGAAGTGATGTGGCCATGGAGATGATTGGAAAGTGGTATGTGGTAGAAACCAAGGTGAGAGGATTTTCTGGTTTGGAGAGTCTGGATAGCATATCAGGGATGAGGTTCTGGGATCCTTTTATATGCTTAACCGAAAAATCATACTTGAAAAACTAATCTTTTAATCTGAGTAACATTTTTTCTGGAACAGTTTAACCTTTGAAATTGAGAATATTGGGGAAGGCTGAACTGTCCATTCGATTGAGAAAATGATGTCCAATGAGATGATACTCAAACTTTTTGATGCCATTCTTTACCGCTAAGATTTCTTTGAACACGCTATGGTAGTGCTTCTGTGTGTCAGAAAATTGTCCACTAGCGTAAGCGATAAAGTGTTCTTTTCCATTGAGTTGTTCGAGGAGGATGACACCCCATGAGTCATCACTAGTGTCTGTCTGTAGTATGCGCTTTCCATCAGTAATCAACTTTAAAGGAGGTGGATTTTACGCAATTTGCTTGAGGGTAGTGACAGCATTTGTGTGGTCATCATTCCACTCTGGGGGCTTCTTTTTCAGTAAAGCCGAGAGGTGATGAGTGTAGTGGTCCACATGTGGGATGAAATCTCTAATGTAGTTGATAATGCCGAGAAACTGTTGAACTTGCTTTTTGGAAAGCTGCTGATCTGGAAAGTGAAGCAATTCTTGGGCAATGTACTTTCCTGGCTGGTAATGGCCGTCTTTTATGATCATGCCAAGGAATTCAATGGTATCCGTGGAGATTGTGCTTTTCTTGGCTGAGAGCATGATTCCATGACTTTGAACAATATCATAGAATTGGGATAACAGCTGGCGATGTTCATCATGTAATCCTGAAAAAAGCAATATATCATCAATGTAAATCAATGCGAGATGTAGGATAAGTTGGAAAATCTTTACCATGGATTTTTGAAAAATAGATGGGGCAGTTTTGAGGCCGAAGGGTAGGACTGTCCATTGAAAATGGGCATTTGGAATACAGAAGGCAGTTTTGTAACTCTTGGAGGATTCAATGCCTAATTGCCAAAAACCTTATTTCAGATCAAATTTTGAGAAGATTTGGGCATTGTGGAGAAAGCAAACATGCTTTGTTGGTGGGGCAAAGCAAACTTGTCATCTTGCAAAAACATGTTTAGTGGCTGATAGTCAATGACTAAGCGTTTCTTGCCTCGGACAATTTCAGAATGCTTTTCAACATAAAAGGCTTGGCAAGCCCATGAGGAATTTGTGGGGTCAATGAGACCTTGGGCTAACAGTTGTGAACATTCTATTTAGGCTAGGAGTAAGTCAGAAGGACTTATTCCTGGATGAGTGGCTTTGGTAGGGTTAATGTCTTCATTTAGTTTAAAAGGTAACTTAATCAAGAAAGATGGATTTTTCCACAATGGGTTTGGATGGGTGAACTCAGAGTGGGACTCTGGACAGAAACTCAAAAGTTTGGTTGAAATATCCTGGTAGGACTGGGGAGTATCAGACAAATTGTAGAGTTTTAAAATGTCTGTGAATGGTTTGAACATGGACTTGACTCGGACTCCAGTGGGGATGATTTGGAGGTGTTAGATATGGTGAAGTATGTCAAATCCTAACAAGATATCTTTATTAGGAAGAGTTGAACCGATAATCTTGGTCCAAATGACACAATTGGGGAAAAGTTGGATACCAATAGATCGTTTGGTAATCAAAGAGGTGGTGAACAATTTGCCATTAAAGGCCTGGTAATTTGCTTCATACTTTGTCTAGGAGGCAGGTGGAAGAATGTTTGGGTTTATCATGCTGCGTTGGGCGCCAATGTCTATGAGACCAATTGTTGGAATGGGCCTTTGGAATTTTGAGGGCAAAATATGGAGTTTGATGGAGGGAATAGGAACAGTAGTATCAAGGGCCAGCAACTGTTGGTTGAAAATGACTTGGGACTGATCACTATCTGAGTCATCAGAGGAGTTTTACAGTGCAAACACGATTTCATCATTGGGTTCATCTTATTCAGAGAAACATAATTCCAGTTCATCCTTTGCGGGAGAAAAGTCTGTAGTGGCTTGAAGATGTTCAACTAGCCGAATAAATTTTCCTCTTTTGTTGGGACAATATTTGGCATAATGACCTTTTCTCTTGCAGATGAAACATCTGCTTGATTTTTTCCGTTTGAATTTCCTGGAGGAATATGATTTCTTTCTGAAGAATCGATAAGGCTTTCCGGATCTGCGAGGCTTTAATGAAAATTCTGGATGTTTGTATTTCCAAAAATGCCTTTTCTTCTTAGAACTGCAATTACAATCCTTTTTCTGTTTGCATTTGATCTGCAAGTAGGGCTTTTTTCAAGCACTCCTGAATGGTTCTTTGTCTTTCAACAGTTCTTTGAAAAACCGTTTCTGCTCACAGAATTTGTCAAGGCAAGTTTTGCAAGCTGGAAGATTTTGCCAAGAGAAATATTGTCAAGGATAAGATTGGAGGCGAAGAGTTGCCTTTGTATATCTGGCTGAAGTTCCTCTGGAAGGGAAGCCAGAAAGACATGCTTTAACGTGGGCTTATTGAATCTATTAAGCTTGTAGAACAGCAAGGACATGCGTTTGTAATGGAAATCAAGATCCTTAGCATTGAGGGAACAACATTTCATATTGAGATAGTCTCGTCGTGCAGCTTCAAAAACCGCAGATGGGTCACCTAATAATTGATCATGAATCACTGCAAGGGCACTTGAGACTTCTGGTAATTGAACAAACTATGATTGTCTGTATTGACCTAAGGAATCAAACCAATCTCTTAGAGCACCCGTAAAGCGAGTAGCAAATTCTCTAAGGATTGATTGACTTGTGGCACCTGGCCGTAGCATTTGTAAGTCGATCCAGGCAGACATTTCAGTAAGTCGGTCATGCCATTTAGAAGAAGGAATATCATCAAATGTGAACTATGGACCATTTGACGATTTTTGACCAGTTGGATTGGGTTAGGTTTGGGCTGGAGGAGGTTGATTTGTGGTGGAAGATTCAGGCATTTCTTCCTCAATTTATACTGCAGACAGACGCTAGTGATGACTCATGGGGTGCCATCCTCCTCGAACAACTCAATGGAAAAAGAACACTCTATCGCTTATGCTAGTGGACAATTTTCTGACACACAGAAGCACTACCATAGCGTGTTCAAAGAAATCTTAGCGGTAAATAATGGCATCAAAAAGTTTGAGTATCATCTCATTGGACATCATTTTCTCATTCGAATGGATAGTTCAGCCTTCCCCAATATTCTCAATTTCAAAGGTAAAATTGTTCCAGAAAAAATGTTACTCAGATTAAAAGATTAGTTTTCCAAGTATGATTTTTCGGTTAAGCATATAAAAGGATCCCAAAAACTCATCCCTGATATGCTATCCAGACTCTTCAAACCAGAAAATCCTCTCACCTTGGTTTCTACCACATACCACTTTCCAATCATCTCCATGGCCACATCACTTCCCCTAGAGGCTCTTACTAAGAAAACTTTTCCCCTTGACAAAACTTTCTCCTCTGTCTTTGCCATCCAAGAGTTTGCACAAAAAGTTGTTTTTCGCTTCTTCATGAAAGCCTACCTTTTGGCAGACTCATTTCCATTTTCTACCTTCCACCCGGAAATTTTATTCCTTACAGGTTTAACCCTTGATCCATCTAGAGAGAGGACTGAAGATGAGTTATGGTACATCTGGTGCCTAACTGTTCTTTATGCCACCAAGCTAATCCTACCAATCGCTCCCACTTTGGAACATCTTCTTAATCCGGACAAAGCCACCTATTTCACCTGGACCTTACTAGAATGGTTCTGCCCGATACCATGGTGGAGAAAGAAGCTACAACAACTGTCAGAGATTTACAATCTTGAGCGTATGCTTGCCTCTGAAGCACAACTGTTTACATCAGTATTCATCATTCATAGGCCATACTTTCAGCATCCAAATACAAATCTCTTTCAGACCCAAGACCAAGTCTCTGAATGGTTTACTGCACATCACCCAGCTGTCATTGATAATAAAATCCAATCCACCTTGCACAACTACCTTTGTCAACCGAACCACCAAACTTCACCACACAGAGATATCTTTCACACCTCCTTAGGACCACAACATGACCTCATCATGATCCCTACTCCATCCGCCATATCCAAACCGAAGTCCACACAATCAAGGAAGAAAAATCAGACTACATTGACTTCCTCTACCAAGACTCCCAAGACCCATGGGAAGAATTCCTTCCTCTAAGTCAACATCACCAACAGTTTCACCAACCAACCATGCTTGAGCCAGAATCATCATCCCAACCCTCCAAAGTAGACAAGGCCACTCAGACACCAAGCTTCATGCCTCAATCATCGACATCCAAATCAGGCTTTAGACGAGATTGCCCTTACCCACCTTGCCGTGGTCCCCATTGCAAGCATCCAATGCTTTCCAAATTTTTTTTCCCAAAATGCAACCCTGGCAACCCATATAAGATTGAAAGCTCATCTGAAGACGACTACATGAATCTCCGCTCTCCATAAAGTAGTTTGTCTTGTTGTAATAAGTATGTTTTACTTTATGGATTTGCCCTGTATAATTATTGCAGCTTGCTTTTACTTTATGCTTTTGCTTTTGTCAAAGTCATGCTTTAATTATTAAAGCATCCTTTGTCCTTTATAATAATTCCAGATGTCATGATGTGTTTTACTTTTCCTTTTGTAAAAGATAGGGGTCCTGTCCTATCTCCTCCGAGAATTCTCCTATATAAAGAATTCTCCCCCCCTCCTTTGAAAAATAGAGCTTGAAAAAGAAATAAACTTGTGATTTTCATAAGCTATTTGTTTCTAAACTCTCTCTCCTCTCTCTAGAAATGAAGTTCTAGAGAAAGAAAAAGAATAAAGAATTAAATTTGTTCATTTTGAAAACTTAAGGAAGTATGCTCTGCACTTGCCTTCTAGTAAGGATACTTTGCATCAGAAAACTTTTGACCATTTCTTATCTGCATTGGTACCCTGTTTTAGACTAATGGAAAGTCTGTTTTGGGTTATATGACCCGAGATGAAAATGTTTCAAAGTTTTGATCTCTGGAGATATATCGGTTGGAAACCCGAACTTGCGGACTACTGGTCCAAAGTACAGTTTTAACTGTTGTAGTTCTGGTATAACAATGCCACGTACTCTCCGCTGTTAATCTTTCTTATATAGAACCATATGTTGATATTCCCTCCGAAGTTGAGGAAGAAATGCCTGAATCTTCCACCACAAATCAACCTCCTCCAGCCCAAACCCAACCTAGTCCAACTGGTCAAAAATCCTCAAATGGTCCATGGTTCACATTTGTTGATATTCCTTCTTCTAAATGGCGTGACCGACTCAAAAGTTTGGTTGAAATATCCTGATAGGTCTGGGGACTATCAGCCATACAAGATTTTCAAGGACTTGTATGACTCTAATAAGAAATGAACTCGTAAGTTCATTGTATTCTATTCCTAATAAAAATTATTTTCCCTTTAAAACGTCATATATATATATATAGTCAATGTTCTTTGCTTGAAAAAAAGGGTAAAGAAAATGATTTACAGAACTACTTTTCATTACTAATCATGCACATTTTTTATCTATTTATACAGGGCTTTGATGGAGAGTCATTTTTTTTGCTGTAAGTGCCATTTACATCCCACCACATGTCAAGGTATATTTTGGAATATGTCCACGAGTAAACAAAAACACTCTGGATACTAACTAAAAGAAAAAGTTAGCACTACTTAGAAAATCGGATGACGATCGTAGAAAAAATTTAGAAGTAAGCTAAAAATCCAATTTGAGCTATAGCAACTTTTGGCAGGTGATTACTAACAAAATCACATGCCAAAAGCAACATAAAGTCAAAAACGATTATAAATCCAAGGATGAAAAATAAAACACAAGTTGGACATTAGAGATTCACATCTAAAATTAAAATCTCCTACCAAGTCCGCCTTTCCAAGTTTATAAATAGTGGCTAAAAGAATTGAAAAAGGACTTTTGGCCATTTTTTCACTAAGTAAAGAGAAAATAAAAAACAACCAACTCGGATTTACTAAAATCTACAAAACACAAAATTGACAAGAGCATTGAAGTGCCTTAATTTGCAAGTACATGCTCACGTTACGTTTGTGGAGACTATTGAGGATGAAGAAGGCTCTCAAACAAAGAAAACATTAAGATATATTCTCAACTATTACTTGATAAATTTTCTATTCTGGATCATTGAAGGATTTTATACCTTCAATTGATGCCATCTGCCAAAAATTGGATAAAAAGCCAAAACTAAACCAGGACAAGAAATTTCACCAGTTGATTTGGTTGTTTTGTTAATTAGTAGGTAGAAAATGATGATCTTCAATTTCTAATGACGCTTCACCGATCAATTGATTACCTTGTTTAATTTATTAATGAAACGCTTGTTATAAAATTCATTTTAGCAATTTAATTTGTTCTTTACAATTTGAGCATAATTTGAGGTTCAAATTTTCATTTGAAAGCTTACTAGCAAAGTTAATTAATGAAATATTGCTAAAATGATTCAGATCGATACATAGTCTAAATTGCTTATAGATATGGTAATGAGTTTTATGTCTGTAAGAGGCAAAAGAAGTTAAATGATCAACAAAAATACATTTAGTGGGTCTCTGGAGCCGATGTACAAAACATTAAAGCCCAATAATCGTCTACTAGTAAAAGGAAACCTCTTGCAAAAAATTCTCACTTAAATTAACAATATCCGGATTAGAACAACTAGCAAACATCAAACAAATAGTTTATAAAATGTCATTATTCAACATCATGAATAAAGCATTATATAATAAGCAATTTTCGGACAAGCCAATTGTTGATACCTGATTTTTTTCTGCCTGGGGTCAAACTAAGTGCAATAGATGGAGGTGTACCAGCATACACAACAACAAACAGAAAGTGGTGAAATGGGGCTGGAAAAGGGGTTTCCTGTGATCCCATTCCGATGCTTAAGTTAGTAGCTGGAGAATTTAAGTTGAATCATAAAATTGGAGTTCTTGATAACTTACCTCTCTTTGAGAGAGCAACAAAATATTTATAGTGGAGAGTGGCTCCATATTTTGGTGAATGTGAGCTATTATTAATCTCATCCATTATAGAAATGAAGTGTTACATGGCAGTTATGGCTTCATATTCTTTATTTTAGGGGGTTGTGGGATGGTGGAGCATTTGGCATAATCCGACCCTTGGGTGATAGGAGAAGAAAATGGAGCATGTATTTAGGAGTGTGGAACGTGCCTCTTTTTTTAGGTGCATGGCGATCTTGCAGTCAATTTCCTCATCCAGTCTTCTTGTGTTTAAGTGATTCTCTGTGGTTGATAGGCATTATTCCGATGCTCTCACCCTATTAGTTCATTGTTTTAACTAAGGTCTCGATCAAGGGTTCCTAATTTCCCACCTCGAGGGATCCTTAGTTTCCACCTAGTAATCTTTGTTCCAGCCTTTGAAGGATTCGATTTTTCCCCTAGGAGATCCTAACCGCTTTAAAGTGTTGCAAGCGATTAATTTCTATTTCAGCATAGTCCCCCAATTTATGATAAGAGTTTTTGAAATTTCAAATATCTCTCACCATGAACTAAGAAAGTATTTAATACATGCCAATGCTTGCTTTCTAGGCGTTGACTCTTTGGTCTAACGCCTATGTTCGTACGAGAAAATCCTTTTAATGTAACACTTTATGTAAATATTCATTTTAAACATGTTTAAAAACACTGCGCTTTTATAAATACGGATTAAAAAAATTTACACAACAAAAATTTACATAAAGTAAAAGTCATACAGAGATTCCATAATTTATTTCAAAACTTGATTATTACATAAAGCTAAGATATTTATTTTTTATGAAAACAAAGTTAAGCCCATCATAAAATTCTAAGGTCTGTTATGTCCATATGCACTTCGTCTTGGCTAGGACTTGGCGCCAGCTTGCCCTATTTATCGTTACCTGCAATGTAAGGACTTTATGAGGTAATACCCAGTAAGATAACACTTGGATGCATGTAACTTATTATGCATGACTTTTCATTCCGTGAAATTCGGTGAAATTCGGTTTTCTAAATCTTGTTTTCCATTCCCAAAATGGTATAATTTAAGTCTTTATTCTCTTTTGATTTCTCGACTTCGCGCGCAGAGAGCTCTTTTCATTCATGGCTTCCAATTCCTCTTCAATTCCTTCAACTCTTGTTACTCTTTCTTCTACTCTTTCTTTACCTAAAACTTTGCACTTCTCATACTGCCAATAAAATTGAAAATCTTGTAGAATACTCCTACATCCCTGAATCCGCCCAGATCAGTGAATCTTCATACCCTCTCATCAGCCCTTACCAACTCTACAAACGCCCCGGTTCTTTTACCCGCAGTATCCGTACTCTCATAATCCACCCGCAGACCTCACCCAAAGAATTTATCCAGTCTTCTCACCTGGATCAATGTTCTCTTCAAGCAACCCCTGCTGAGCAATATGTTACTCTTAAAATCCCCTCAGAATTGATTTCCAACTGGAAACGAGAAGGTTTTACCCATCTCCACCTTGGAGGTATCAGATTAATCCTTACCCTTCATGGGAGAAAAGGATTACCAGTTATCGCTCGAATTGCTATGCCTGATACCCGATTCAAACAGTACCAAGATGTTGTTATCGGTACTGTCCTCATAACCCTTCATGCTGGAAGTGTTCTACTTACCTTTTATCCAAACTTTAACCTTTCTCTCCAAGACACCAATTTGTCCACAGCCTTGAAAGTTCAAATTCAAATCCAAGAAGCAAAACAAATCTCTTCAGCCAAAATTGCTACCCTTCACCATCAACTGGTCTATAGGCTTCAAAATCATGCCTTAGATCTACCCACTCCAAAACATCACTCTGACACACTCATGGTGTTAGCAGAATCTGACCAGATTCCAACCATCATCCAGATCCCGAGACAAATTCCCCGTCATGAGCTCATAAAGCTTATGCCTCTTGAATGGATCTCCAACTATGAGCAGTTCCATAACAATACCGCTCCCATTCAGACATCTGAAAGTATGTTTGAAAGACGACAAGATGGCACAGTCCGAATGACTTTTAAACCACCTCCAAGTGCTCCACAAGAGCCTCATCGGCTCTCCTTTACCTATTCATCAATGATTACAGCTGTTCAGGCATCTCAGGAAGATCTACCCATTACAGGGTTCAATTCTGAAGGATATCCTGTTTATTCGGCCAAACAAAATGGACATTTCCTCTGGGATGTCCCCGACTCCGGCATGTGTGACCCAGATTGTCCCTGCTGGGATGATTGGGAAGATGACGATGATTATTCTACTAGAAGAAAAAGGAAACCCAAAAAGAAAAACCCTCCAGTCTCATGTCACCGCCATGACCCACATCCACCAAAAGATCCTCCTTCTCCACCCACTCCATTACCCATCTACCATAAAGAACTTAAATGGATCGCAAAGAATTGCAAATCTGAGATTCCATCACCAATTCCCCTTCCTCCAACACCACTAGCTTGTATGATGTTTTCATCTACCTCTTCAGAATATTCTTCCTCTTTTCCTCCTTTAGAAACTCAGACAGATTCCCACCGAAATGTGGCATCCAAACCTTTTGTTCTTTCAGTCATTACTTCTACCGGCCACCTTGAACCGCCCAAACCTTTTGAAGCAGGCCTCAACTGGCAAACCCAAAATGCCAGGGCACAAAATGATACTTTGTTGCATCTCAATTCAAAAGTTGAGAAAATCAGTTTGCGGACTGAACAGATCGAGACAAAAGTTGACTCTATTGCTGCCCAGATGTAGTAGATTCACCAAAATCTTCACACCAGAATTGGTCAACTCGATTCAAAGTTACGAGCCATGCTTACCCAAAGATACTATGGTCCAGAATTTGATCAAAAAGAAAGGGAAACCAGGCGCTTAAAAGCTGAACTTGCTCAGATTGAATCTGAAAAACAGAAACCTACCCTTTTTACCACATCACCTCATATCCCTTCCATCGGCCCCACTTATCATCATTTTGCCTCTATGCTATCTCCCATTAAACAGTATGACCATTCCAAGATATTTGGCATGACTCATACTCTTTTTAGAAACAATCCTTTACCACCACCTCCTACACCTAAACCAAAGTCTAAACCTCAACCACGACCTGTCACATTTCCTCAATCCTCTATTTCTATTCCTGGTCATCAACCCTTTGATTCTACACCAGTATCACCATCCGTACCACCACCAACTATCTCCCAACCTCCTACCCAATCCAAGGATAAAGAACCCATGCACCAGTTTACTGCTCACACAGTCACCCATTCATCTACTACAGATGATCAAACTTCTGATTCAAATCTAGCTATTTCAGATAGCCATACTGAGACCGACACTGAATCTTCAGCATCCACCAGTGACTCTGAAAAGTCCTATGCTGATATCACCATAATCTTGATGGCTCAACTTGATCAACCTACGCAAGGCCACACCACTCATACAGAAACCTATGTTGATATTTCCTCTGAAGTTGATGAAGAAATACCTGAATCTTCTGCCACAAACCAACCTTCTCCAGCTAAGGCCCAGACCAGTCGACCTAGTAAAAAATCATCAAATGGTCCATGATTCACATTTGATGATCTTCCATCTCAAAAATGTCGTGACAGACTTACTGAAATGTCTGCCAGGATTGACCTCCAAATGCTAAGACCAGGAGCCACAACTCAATCAGTCCTTAGAGAATTTACTACTCATTTTACGGGTACTCTAAGAGATTTGTTTGATTCATTAGGACAATATCGCCAGTTACAGTTTGTTGATCTCCCAGAAGTTTTAAGTGCTCTTGTTGATCTCCATGATCAATTCCTTGGCGATCCTTCTGCAGTTTTTGAAGCTGCAAGACAAGATTATCTCAACATGAAATGCTACTCTCTCAATGCTAAGGATCTTGATTTCCATTACAAACGCATGTCTTTACTGTTTTACAAGCTTAATGGATTCAATGAACCGACATTAAAGCATGTCTTTCTGGCTTCCCTTCTAGAAGAACTCCAACCAGACATACAGAGACAACTCACAGCATCCAACCTTTCCCTTGACAACATCTCTCTTGGCAAAATCTTCCAGCTTGCCAAAACCTATCTCGACAAACTTTGCGAGCAGAAATAATTTTTCAAAGAACTCCTGAAAGACAAAGAGCCATTCTGAAGTGCTTGCAAAAAGCCTTATTTGCAGATCAAATGCAAAAAGAAAAAAGATTATGATTGCAATCCTAAGAAGAAAAGACATTTTTAGAAATTCAAAACCCCAGAATTTCTGTCCAAACCTCGCAGAACCAGAAATCCTTACAGATTCTTCCGAAAGAAATCATCCTCTTCACGAGACCTTCAACGAAGAAAATCAAGCAAATGTTTTATCTGTAAGAAAAAAGGCCACTATGCTAAAGATTGTCCCAACAAAAGAGAAAAATCCATCCGGCTAGCCGAGCATCTTCAAGTCACTACCGACTACTCTCCAGATAAGGATGAACTGGAATTCTATTTCTCTGAACAAGATGAACCTAATGATGAAACAATGTTCGCACTACAAAACTCCTCTGATGACTCAGACAGTGACCAGTCCCAAGTTATTTTCCATTAACAGTTATGTTCCCTGGACACTACTGTTCCTATTCCCTCCATCAAACTCCACATCCTACCTTCCAAATTCCAAAGGCCCATTCCAGCTATTGGCCTTATCGACACTGGAGCCCAACGAAGTATGTTAAACCCCAATATTCTTCCTCCTGAATATTGGACTCAGTATGAAGAAAATTTCAGAGCTGTCAATGGCAAACTCTTCACCACCTCTTTGATTACAAAAAAATCCATTGGTATTCAAATCTTCCTAAATTGTGGCATTTGGACTAAGGTTATTGGTTCTACTCTTCCTAATAAGGATATCTTGTTAGGATTTGACATCCTTCACCAAATCAAAGACCTCCAAATCATTCCCACTGGAATCCGAGTCAAGTCCATGTTCAAACCCTTCACAGACATTCTGAAACTCCCCAGTCTTACCAAGATATTTCATCCAAACTTTTGAGTTTCTGTCCAGAGTCTCATTCTAAGTTCACCCATCCAAACCCATTGTGGAAAAATCCAGCTTTCTTTATTAAGTTACCTTTCAAACTAAATGAAGTCATTAACCCAACCAAAGCTACCCATCCAGGAATGAGTCCTTATGACTTACTCCTAACCCAATAAGAATGTTCCCAACTCTTAGCCCAAGGTCTAATTGAGCCCACAAGTTCTCAATGGGCTTGCCAAGCCTTTTATGTTGAAAAACATTTTGAAATTGTCCGAGGAAAGAAACGCCTAGTCATTGACTACCAGCCATTAAACATGTTTTTACAAGACAACAAATTCCCTTTGCCTCGCCGACAAAGCATGTTTACTTTTCTCAAAAATGCCCAGATATTTTCAAAATTTGATCTAAAATCTGGTTTTTGGTAATTAGGTATTGAACCCCCTGAACGTTACAAAACCGCCTTTTGTATTCCAAATGCCCATTTCCAATGGACAGTCCTACCCTTTGGTCTCAAAATTGCCCCTTCCATTTTTCAAAAGTCCATGGTCCAAATCTTCCAACCCATTTTGCATCATACATTAATTTACATTGATGACATCTTACTTTTTTCAGGATCACATGATGAACATCGCCAGCTATTAACTCAATTCTATGATCTTATCCAAAGTCATGGAATTATGCTCTCCGCCAAGAAAAGCACCATTGCTACAGACAACATTGAATTCCTTGGTATGATCATAAAAGATGGACACTATCAGCCAGGAAAGCAAATTGCCCAAGAATTGCTTCACTTTCCAGATCAGCAACTTTCCAAAAGGCAAATTCAACAATTTCTCTGCATCATCAATTATATCAAAGACTTTATCCCACATGTGGACCACTACACTCATCACCTTTCGGCTTTATTGAAAAAGAAGCCCCCAAAGTGGAATGCTGACCACATAATTACTGTCACTACCCTAAAGCAGATTGCACAAAATTTGCCTCCTTTAAAGCTGATTACTGATGGATGGCGTATATTGCAGACAGATGCAAGTGATGAATCATGGGGTGCCATCCTCCTTGAAGAAATCAATGGACAATAACACTTTATCGCTTACGCTAGTGGACAATTTTCTAACACACAGAAGCACTATCATAGTGTCTTTAAAGAAATTTTAGCGGTAAAGAATGGCATCAAAAAGTTTGAGTATCATTTGATCGGACACTATTTTCTCATCCGAATGGACAGTTTAGCCTTCCCCAATATCTTTAATTTCAAAGGTAAAACTGCTCCCGAAAAAATGTTACTCAGATTAAAAGATTAGTTTTCTAAATATGACTTTTCAGTTAAGCATATAAAGGGATCCCAGAACCTCATCCCTGATATGTTATCCAGACTTTTAAAACCAGAACACCCTCCTACCGTGTTTTCCACCACCTACCATTTTCCTATCATCTTAATGGCTACTTCACTCCCACCTGAAGCCCTTACGAAGAAAACTTTTCCTTTCGACAAAAACTTCTCTTCTGTCTTTGCCATCCAAGAATTTGCCAAAAAGGCTCTCTTTCGCTTCTTCATGAAAGCCTACCTTGTCACAGAACCCTTCCCCTTTTCTACCTTCCACCCTGAAAATATGTTCCTTACAGGTTTAACCATTGATCCATCCAAAGAAACCACTAAAGATGTGTTATGGTATGTTTGGTGTCTAACTGTTCTTTATGCCACCAAACTGGTTCTACCCATTGCTCCCACTTTGGAACATCTCCTTAACCCAGACCAAGCCACCTCTTTTACCTGGACATTACTTGAATGGTTTTCTCCAATCCCATGGTGGAGAAAGAAGCTACAACAATTATTAAAAATTCACAACCTTAACCGTATGCCTGTCTCTGAAGTACAAATGTTCACATCAGTCTTTATTATTCACAGGCCATACTTTCAGTATCTAGATACCAACCTCTTTTAGACTCAAGACCAGGTATATGAATGGTTCACTGCACCACATATAGCTGTAATTAAAAATGAAATACAGTTCACCCTGCACAACTACCTTTACCAATTAAACCACCAAACTCCGCCGCACAAGGACATTTTTCACACCTCCTTAGGTCCTCAACATGACCTCATCATGATACCCACTCCATCTGCCATATCTAAACCTAAGTCCACCGGCATCATAATTAAAGAAGAACGACCAGACTACACTGACTTCCTTTTCTAGGACTCACAAGACCCATGGGAAGAATTCCTTCCTCTCAGCCAACATCTCCAACAGTTCCCACAGCCAACCATGCATGATCCAGGATCCTCATCTCAACCACCTCCCCAACCCCACAAACCCACAACAGCAGACAAAGCCACTCAAACACTTGGTCCCAAGCCAGGACCCAAACGCGATTCTCTATACTCACGCTACCATGGCCCCACTTGGAAGAATCCAAACCTCTCTGAAACCTTTTTTCCTCCAGTCTCTCGTGACACTGACCCCGATAAGACAGAAAGCTCATCCGAAGACGACTACATGAATATCCACTCTCCATAAAGTAGTTTGTCTTGTTGTAATCATTATGCTTTGCTTTATTCTTTTGTCTTGTATCATTATTGTCGTATTGCTTTTACTTTAAGCTTTTGCTTTTGTCAAAGTCATGTTTAATTATTAAAGCACCCTTTGTCCTTTGTAATAATTAAAGTTGTGTCATGATGTATCTTTTGCTTTTTCTTTTGTAAAAGATAGGGGTCCTGTCCTACCTTCCCCGAGAATTCACCAATATAAAGAATTCTCCCCTCCTTTGTAAGATATAGAAATTTTCAGAAGTAAACGCGTGTGCTTACCAAAAAACTATGAATTTCTAAACCCTCTTCTCTCTCTGCGAATGAAGTTCTAAGAAAGAAAAAGAATAAAGAATTAAATTTGTTCATTTTGAAAACCTAAGGAAGTATGCTCTGCACTTGCCTTCCAGTAAGGATCCTGTGCATCAGAAAACTTTTGACCATTTCTTATCTGGTTTGGTACCCTATTTTAGACTAAAGGAAAGTATGTTTTGGGTTATATAACCTGAGAAAAAAATGTTGTAAAAGGTTTTTTGATCGCTGTACGTAGGAAATATCCTGGTAAGACTGGGGAGTTTCAGACAAATTGTGGAGTTTCAGAATGTCTGTGAAGGGTTTAAACATGGATTTGACTCAGATTGCAGTGGGAATGATTTGGAGGTGTTTGATTTGGTGAAGGATGTCAAATCCTAACAAGATATCCTTATTAGGAAGAGTATAACCAATAACCTTGGTCCAAATGACACAATTTGGGAAGATTTGAATACCAATGGGTTTTTTGGTAATTAAAGAGGTGGTGAAGAGTTTGCCATTGACAGCTCTGAAATTTTCTTCATACTGAGTCCAATATTAAGGAGGAAGAATGTTGGGGTTTAACATACTTCGTTGGGCTCCAGTGTCGATAAGGCCAATAGCTGGAATGAGCCTTTGGAATTTGGAAGGTAAAATGTGGAGTTTGATGGAGGGAATAGGAACAGTAGTGTCCAGGGACAATAACTATTGATGAAAAATAACTTGGGACTGGTCACTGTCTGAGTCATCAGAGGATTTTTGTAGTGCGAACACTGTTTCATCATTGGGTTCATCTGGTTCAGAGAAATAGAATTCCAGTTCATCCTTGTCTGGAGAGTAGTCGGTAGTTGCTTGAAGATGCTCGACTAGTCGGATGAATTTTTCTCTTTTGTTGGGACAATCTTTAGCATAGTGGCCTTTTTTCTTACAGATAAAACATCTGCTTGATTTTCTCCGTTAAAGGTCTCGTGAAGAGCATGATTTCTTTCGGAAGAATCTGTAAGGCTTTCTGGTTCTGCGAGGTTTGGACGAAAATTCTGGGGTTTTGAATTTCTGAAAATGCCTTTTCTTCTTAGGACTGCAATCACAATATTTTTTCTTTTTTCATTTGATCTGCAAATAAGGCTTTTTGCAAGCACTTCAGAATGACTCTTTGTCTTTCAGGAGTTCTTTGAAAAATTATTTCTGCTCGCAAAGTTTGTCGAGACAGGTTTTGGCAAGCTGGAAGATTTTGCCAAGAGAGATGTTGTCAAGGGAAAGGTTGGATGCTGTGAGTTGTCTCTGTATGTCTGGTTGGAGTTCTTCTGGAAGAGAAGCCAGAAAGACAAGCTTTAATGTCGGTTCATTGAATCCATTAATTTTGTAAAACAGCAAAGACATGCATTTGTAATGGAAATCAAGATCCTTAGCATTGAGGGAGTAGCATTTCATGTTGAGATAATCTCGTCTTGCAGCTTCAAAAACTGCAGAAGGATCGCCAAGGAATTGATCATGGAGAACAGCAAGAGCACTTGAAACTTATGGGAGATCAACAAACTGTAACTGGCGATATTATCCTAATGAATCAAACCAATCTCTTAGAGCACCCGTAAAATAAGTAGCAAATTCTCTAAGGACTGATTGAGTTGTGGCTCCTGGTCTTAGCATTTGGAGGTCAATCCAGGCAGACATTTCAGTAAGTCTGTCACACCATTTATGAGATGAAAGATCATCAAATGTTAACTATGGACCATTTGACGATTTTTAACTGGGTGGACTGGTCTGGGCCTGAGCTGGAGAAGGTTGGTTTGTGGCAGAAGATTCAGGTATTTCTTCGTCAACTTGAGAGAGAATATCAACATATGGTTCTGTATTAGAGGTGTGGCCTTGGGTAGGTTGATCAGGTTGAGCCATCAAGATTTTGGTGATATCAGCATAGGACGTTTTAGAGTCACTGGTGGATGCTGAAGATTCAGTGTCGGTCTCAGTATGGCTATCTGAAACAGCTAGATTTGAATCAGAAGTTTGATCATCTATAGTAGATGAATGGGTGACTGTGTGAGCAGTAAACTGGTGCATGGGTTCTTTATCCTTGGATTGGGTAGGAGGTTGGGAGATAGTTGGTGGTGGTACGGATGGTGATGCTGGTATAGAATCAAAGGTTTAATGACAAGGAATAGAAATAGAGGATTGAGGAAATGTGACAGGTCATAGTTGAGGTTTAGACTTTGGTTTAGGTGTAGGAGGTGGTGGTAAAGGATTGTTTCTAAAAAGAGTATGAGTCATGCCAAATAACTTGGAAGGGTCATAATGTTTAATGGGAGATAGCATAGAGGCAAAAGGATGATAAGTGGGGCCGATGGAAGGGATAGGAGGTGATGTGGTAAAAAGGGTAGGTTTCTGTTTTTCATATTCAATCTGAGCAAGTTCAGCTTTTAAGCGCCTGATTTCCCTTTCTTTTTTATCAAATTCTGGACCATAGTATCTCTGGGCAATCATGGCTCGTAACTCTGAATCGAGTTGACCAATTCTGGTGTGAAAAGTTTGGTGAATCTGCTGCATCTGGGCAGCAATAGAGTCAACTTTTGTCTCGATCTGTTCAGTCCGCAAACTAATTTTCTCAACTTTTGAATTGAGATGTAACAAAGTATCATTTTGTGCCCTGGCATTTTGGGTTTGCCAGTTGAGGACTGCTTCAAAAGGTTTGGGCGATTTAAAGTGGCCGGTAGAAGTAATGGCTGAAGGAACAAAAGGTTTGGATACCACATTTTGGTGGGAATCTGTTTGAGTTTCTAAAGGAGGAAAAGAGGAAGAATATTTTTAAGAGGTAGATGAAAACATCATACAAGCTAGTGGTGTTGGAGGAAGGGGAATTGGTGATGGAATCTCATATTTTCAATTCTTTGCGATCCATTTAAGTTCTTTATGGTAGATGGGTAATGGAGCGGGTGGAGAAGGAGGATCTTTTGGTGAATATGGGTCATGGCGGTGACATGAGACTGGAGGGTTTTTCTTTTTGGGTTTCCTTTTTCTTCTGGTAGAATAATCATCGTCCTCTTCCCAATTATCCCAGCAGGGACAATCTGTGTCACACATGCCGGAGCCGGGGACATCCCAGAGGAAATGTCCATTTTGTTTGGCCGAATAAACATGGTATCCTTCAAAATTGAACCCTGTAATGGGTAGATCTTCCTGAGCTGTCTGAACAGCTGTAATCATTGATGAATAAGTAAAGGAGAGCCGAGGAGGCTCTTGTGGAGCACTTGGAGGTGGTTTAAAAGTCATTCGGACTGTGCCATCTTGTCGTCTGTCAAACATACTTTCAGATGTCTGAATGGGAGCGGTATTGTTATGGAACTGCTCATAGTTAGAGATCCATTCAAGAGGCATAAGCTTTATGAGCTCATGACAGGGAATTTGTCTCAGGATCTGGATGATGGTTGGAATCTGGTCAGATTCTGCTAACACCATGAGGGTGTCAGAGTGATGTTCTGGAGTGGGTAGATCTAAGGCATGATTTTGAAGCATATAGACCAGTTGATGGTGAAGGGTAGCGATTTTGGCTAAAGAGATTTGTTCTGCTCCTTGGATTTGAATTTGAACTTTCAAGGCTGTGGGCAAATTGGTGTCCTGGAGAGAAAGGTTAAAGTTTGGATAAAAGGTAAGTAGAACACTTCAAGCATGAAGGGTTGTGAGGACAGTACCGATAACAGCATCTTGGTACTGTTTGAATCGGGTATCAAGCATAGCAATTCGAGCGATAACTGGTAATCCTTTTCTCCCATGAAGGGTAAGGATTAATCTGATACTTCCAAGGTGGAGATGGGTAAAACCTTCTCGTTTCCAGTTGGAAATCAATTCTGAGGGATTTCAAGAGTAACATATTGCTCAGCAGGGGTTGCTTGAAGAGAACATTGATCCAGGCGAGAAGATTGGATATATTCTTTAGGGTGAGGTCTGCGGGTGGATATGAGAGTACGGATACTGCGGGTAAAAGAACTGGGGCGTTTGTAGAGTTGGTAAGGGCTGATGAGAGGGTATGAAGATTCACTGATCTGGGCGGATTCAGGGATGTAGGAGTATTCTACAAGATTTTCAATTTTATTGGCAGTATGAGAAGTGCAAGTTTTAGGTAAAGAAAGAGTAGAAGAAAGAGTAACAGGAGTTGAAGGAATTGAAGAGGAAGTGGAATCCATGAATGAAAAGTTCTCTCTGCGCGTGAAGTTGAGAAATCAAAAGAGAATAAAGACTCAAATTATACCATTTTGGGAATGGAAAACAAGATTTAGAAAACCAAATTTCACGGACGAGTATGGCTCTGATACCATAAATGAACATGGCGTTGGGCCCCTAGGTACAGCGATCAAAAAACCTTTTACAACATTTTTTTCTCAGGTTATATAACCTGTCACATTTCCTCAATCCTCTATTTCTATTCCTGGTCATCAACCCTTTGATTCTACACCAGCATCACCATCCGTACCACCATCAGTAAGTCTGTCACGCCATTTATGAGATGGAAGATCATCAAATGTGAACCATGGACCATTTGACGATTTTTGACTGGGTGGACTGGTCTAGGCCTGAGCTGGACAACTTCATTAGGGCCCTAGATATGTTACACTACAAGGTTGGCACTTTTACTCTTTAAATAATATGCCCTTGGGCCTCATTAGTTGATCTCTTGGGCGTTACGTATCGCCGTCCCTAAAAGATTTTCTTTTTTACTTAGCTTTGAGGGCTTGCCCTTCTTAGAAACTTTGCCACCTAGTAGTACAACCACCTATTTTTCACATATTCTTCATAATGTAATCCATGATATGCATGTATCTAATGTAACTTATGTCATAACATTTGAAGTTCCTAGATGTATAACATAATCAACAAATAACACTATTTAAGAACAAGATTCTTTAATACAGGCGGCATAGCCGACCATAGCATAATTAAGTATAAGTATCATAGCTTAGGCGATAAAGTCGACCATAACATAACTAAGTATCATAGATTAGACGGCATAGTTGACCATATAAGAATTTAAATTATAACTAATCACATCATAATAGCCATCACAACATAAAGAAATGGTTAAAACTGAAGTTAAGTATGAAAAGAATTTTGTCCTTACATTGCAGTTGAAGTGTTACTTACCTTTTGACCTTGACTTCTCTAGACTTTTCTAAATTAAGGATTTCTCTACTCTTGATATTATGAAAGGGGGTAGGGGGTATTTATAGGACTTCTTAGGGCTAATGGATGGCTAGGATTTTGCCACCATAAATCTTGATCAATGGTTGAGATTAACCTGAATAAATAACTTATTAAATTCTATAATTCTTAACTTTCTCTACATACTTCTCTTACATCATCACTTATGTCATTGTTTATGTCATCATTACTTAGAATTAAATATTTTATATTATTATTATTTTAATACTTAAAGGAGCTTGTCAGCTTGAAATAAATTCTATTATATTTAAGTGTGAAAATTGTACCTCACATTTAACTTGCTGGTTTTGTTCTTCATGAACATTTTTTTCATCTTTCATGTCTATAAGAAGATTATCACTCGAACTTGAATAACTCTTAAGAGACTTTAGAGCATTATGGAGTCTGTTCTAGTATTCCAGTGGAGTTGTTTTAAGTTATATTGTTTTGATGATATTAGGTATAGAAATTTGATGATGAGACTAGAAGTTTTGTTGTCTAAGGGTGAGTGCGAGGTATGATAAATTTAGGTTACATATGGTGTAGTCTTTTGTCAGTCACCAATGTACTATGTTGAGGTAGCATGTCTTTTCTTTTTGAGCAATTTCACTTGAGAAGGAAATTTTTTCTCACTTGGATTTTTCTCTCTTGTGCGTAGATGGCTTGTAGGTATGCTTAAGTGGTATGCTTTTGTGCCTGAGTAGATATATCATTTTCTCAAATGATATTATTGTATCATTATTGGGTACTCTATAATCGACAAATTTTATTGAATCTTGTTGTTCGTTTTGACGATCTAATTTGTAAAGATTAATTGTACAACTTTAATATGTTTTTCCTTGTTGGGCAATTCTTCACACTTGCAGTAGTCTATAAGCATGCTTGTTTCCTGCTAGATATTTTCCCATGGTAAAATTTCAACTGGCGATTTTCTGTAGATAGCTGCATAGGTTTAGTTTGATGCCTTTTGAATTAGCATTCTTTGGATTCTAATTTTTTATTTAGGATGACATTCGTCGTGCTTGCTTATTTACTTCTTTTGTTACACTTGCAGACTTCACATTTAAGACAAACTAAATTGCCTATATGACCTTCATATGTTTGGTGGCACAATTAAACAGTTATCGCACATGGTAATATGTCCCGTATTCTTTTTGGAAAGGTGGAAATCATCCATCTAAAGTTACACAGATGGCAATCTTTTGTACTAGGATGCACGTTTAGACATATAGCAATTATACGTGTTTGAATGCACTTTTGCATGATGTCAATTATCCGTGCTTGAATGCACTTTGCTCTAATGTTGATTATTCATGATTCAATTACACTTTGTTCCAATGGCAATAACTTATGGTTGATCTTCATGTTATTTTGACCGTGATAGTTCATGCTTAGTCAGCACGTTATCTTGATGGCAATTAGTCATGCTTCACCTGTACTTCGCATGTTTGTTTACACTTCTTGCGTAGATGCAATAATTCGTGCTGATTTTGTGCAAATATGAGCAATTCATGTATGTTTGTACTTTTTTTTCGATGGGAAATCCCGTAATTATCTATATATCTACTCAGACAACAATAATTTGTGCTTAGTTGGTGATACGAAATCCCACAATGAAACTTTGAAACTCACACTTAAATTGTAGTTTCAAACTTCCCAAGAAAGTTTTAAACAGATTTATAACAAACAAAACCTTAACCCAATACTTAAGAAAAGCATGAACCAAAGGTATAGAGAATTATATTAACGCCACACTTAAGAAATAGATTAGAAGGTGAGTGAAAAGTCTAAATTTGGAACGCCACAAGAATGCAAATTCTTGATAAGTTCACTAGTTCTCAAAAGAACCAAAGAAAGAATAATCTTTCAAATTCAAATAGCATTAATCTCTTAATTGTCATACATAGCAAGGTTGCTGAGTTTAAATAGGCTAAAAAAAACCCAAGATCCTAAAAATACAAATGGAAACATTGGAACAACCCTCCAAGTATAGGTTTGTCAAAGGGTGCTTTAAAAGCCTTCACCAACCCACCATTATTAATGTTAGCATTGACAAACATAATGCTAGCCCACCATTATCAATGGTAAACTTACCTAACACATTGATAAACTTGACACAAAACAAATAAATGAAGTTGAATAATCAAAGGAGTCGTTTGAATTCCCAAGCCTGAACAAGCTGTAATAAATTGATCATAACTCCTTCTAGAGAACTCCAAATCCAGTTCTGTAAAATGCATTGGAAAGCTAACTTAATTATCTTTCAAATGGTATATAGCTTGTACATTAATTCTGGCTCAATCAATACCAGATTTATTTCGAATTTTCCCTTACTGCATTTGATCCAAATTGTGTATTTGGCTGCCCAATAACTTGAATAATGCCCACAATGCCTTGTCTTCTCTCCAAGCCCAATTCATGGTATCTTGCATCTTGAATTTCATTTTCAATCCATATTTTCTCAATTAATCTATTTAATGCAGCTTGCATCTTTTTTGCTCTAGCTCTTGTAATTGGGCCTCCATGAATGTGCAAAGAATCACTTGAATCTTTAACGGTATTCCCTTGATGGTTCTCAACGCTGACACATTATTTCGACTACAATAATTCATTCCTAGTCAACACATTATTTTGATGGCAATAATTAATGGCAATTCGTGTTTGGAGTAAAAGCTAATCTTCCCATTTTTACTCAAATAACTCACGATTATCTGCACGTTGGCTACACGGTAGTAACCCCGTGGTTGTCAATGAGCCGTTGAATGGGTTATTATGGTCCATGCATCTTTATATTGTGCTTGGAGGGTAGAATTGTTCGTGTCTCATAGGATAGCATAGTTCGCACTACTCGCAGGATATTATAGTTCGTGCCTTAGAGGGCAATAACTTGTGATCACCTATGCATCATTCAAAGGGCAATAATCTTCTTTGCACTTTTGTACAGATGACAATGATTTGTGTGTGTGTTTGCACCTTCGTGCAGGTGGCAGTAATTTTCAATTATCTACACGTTGTCCAAACAGCTATATTTTGTGATTATCCACACTTATACTCAGAGGGTTGTATAATTTATGCCTCGGAGGGCTATATAATTCATCCCTCAGTGGGTAATATAATTTGCACCTCAAAAGGCAATATAATTCGTGCCTCCTAGAGTAATTTTTATTCATGCCTCAAAGGGCTATGTGTTTCATGCCTTGGGAGGCTATTTAATTTGTGCCCCATAAGGCTACTTTATTCTTACCTTATAAATATATTTGTTTGTGCCTCATAGGGCGATAAATTTCTTACCTCAAAGGGCAGCTTTATTCGCGCCTTAAAGGGCTATTTATTTCGTGCCTCAAAGGGCAACTTTATTCATGCCTCTTAGGGCTATTAATTTCTTGCCTCAAAGGACTATTCATTTCTTGCCTCAAAAGGCAATTCTATTTGTACCTCATAGGGATGTATATTTCCTACCTCAAAGCACTGTATTACTTCATGCCTCAAAGGGTTGTATTATTCATGCCTCAAAGGGCAATTCTATTCGCACCTCACAGGGCTGTATCTTTCGTGCCTCAAAGGGCTATATTATTTCGTGTCTCAAATTGCTATTCCACTTGATTTAAGGCTATAACTGTCCAAATAGGTGTGTAGACTTCACGAGTTGTTGTCCTTTCTTATCTTACTAGATTTCCTACGTACACTGTTCTTCTCTATACAAACTTTATACTATAGAAAAAAAATAACTAGGGTGAGAAAAATAAATTACATTAAATAAAAGAACCTGGTAATTGTAGACTCATTTAGGAATTTTTCTTTCCTTGTTCAGACATTACAATCCACTTTTCTGTACTTGTCTTCATGTTTGAATTGGCAACCTTCTAAGTTTTTAGCTAGTGACTTTTCTTTAGGCACTGTATTTGATTATTTTATAGCACTTTTCATTTTTGCTTAGCTGTTTTGTCTCATTGAGACTTTGTATTAATATTTCTTCTATTCTTTACTTAGTTGTCATATGTGCGCACCTTGTTGTGATGAAATTGGTCATCAATTCTCTCATGAGGTTTTTGGATAAAACTTATAATCCGCTACCTTTGAGGTCAAAATTGACTCTTGACCTTCATGATGCTAGATATTCCTTAAAAGTATATGTTCATGTAAGAACAAATGATTCTTTTAATAAAGAACGTAAAATTTCTCAAAAGTAATATATGTGTAATAAAGCCGACTAACACAATGATTAATTTCATATTTCCAAATAAACAACAAGTATAATATATATAATAGTCCCTGAACATAGGTTTGTTCTTCCATCTGAGTTGAGAGTACCTGACCTAGGTGTTGATTATTCCAACATGGCATATAATATAAAAAATAGATTTTTCAAAACAACTTCCAAGTTAGATAGTAAGTATACTGATTTCTCAAGCTTCAAACTCATTAGAACTTATAAGTTCAGTCATACCAGAGTTTGATTATGTTGATTTCCACGCCACTTTTTTTTCATATTAAAAAGTTTTGGGATTTGATCTATTTAGAGGGTTCTATTTTGGAGTCACAAAAAAATTATTGCAATATTGCTCATGTGATT
Source organism: Citrus medica (assembly GCA_002013955.2). NCBI lineage: Eukaryota > Viridiplantae > Streptophyta > Magnoliopsida > Sapindales > Rutaceae > Citrus > Citrus medica. Next base: position 76,722 of record MKYO02021457.1, on the reverse strand, counting down.
TCTTTTCTGTCTAACCTGCTGTAGGGTGGAAATTATAGCTACTGAAGTAGGGGTGGGACTCTTATCTTTTACAAAAGTAGAATGATTAAAGCACACCAAATCAAAATTAAAAAGGAAAGCTCGTTTACTGTAATTTTAGCTTTGTAATGAAGGTAGTCGTTATGGACTTCTTTTTTTTTATTACATGAGACTATTGCTCAAATTACAACTCATATTACATGAGAATATAACTGATATGTACAAATCAGACTATAACTGGGACCAACATACATTAAATCTAATGGAGCGCTGCCCAGATTTTTTAACCATCTCAAATATTCTAAGGATGTCTACGTCTTATATGTACAAATCAGACTATAACTGGGACCAACATACATTAAATCTAATGGAACGCTGCCCAGATTTTTTAACCATCTCAAATATTCTAAGGATGTCTACGTCTTACACTAGGGCAAGGAAGCAGACTGCCTTCACTCAATTTTATTTGAGGAAGGAAAACACCCCCACATGCTTTGTGGGGGTTCGAACTGCTGCTCTCCAAGTTGGAGAGCAGCAGCTCTCACCACTCGGCCAAAGGCCGAGTGGCTAGTCGTTATGGACTTCTAGTTTTGAGTTTCAAACATAGCTTTTTCATAATATTCATCTACGCTCTAGTTGCTTGCATTGATTATCCAATGCCTCGAGAAATTATTCTTTTTCTTTCTAAGAAGTATCTTATCTTGATAGTACATTATTTGTACGTACCCTACTAGCCTTTGCTTAGATGAAGCACATTATTTGTACCTGGGGTTTTTCCGACCATCAATAGTGAGATATTATTTTATCAAGCAAATGTCAGTGATATATAAAACATATGATTTTAATAATACTCACATTTACATACCCGATGCAGCTTCGATTTTTCTGCCCTCAATCAGTGCTTAAAATTGAGCTTAATGAATATCGAGGAAAGTTAGAATGCTTTTAAGCCAATAAATAAAGTTATAATGTTTCTTCTTTAATGCTCTCATGTCAAATGAACAATAACAATGGCATAATTGCAATTAGAGATCTTAAAATATCAATGTAAGATTTATACTCTTATAGATAACTGCCTGTTGGGTTTTTTAAGTGGTTAGGAGCTAGGTTCTTACTCCACTTTAATCCGTGGTTGTAATCCCATGTTCCCTTAACATCTATGAATTATTCACGATTAAAATTGTAAGTGGCTTTATGTGGACATTTTGTCACCCTTGAGTAGATAATTTGTTCTTCCAAAATTAGGATTAACAATGCATATGCAAAACAAATATTGGTGATAATGATTCTCAACTACACTATAGGTTAGCAAGTTCTATTCCTCTCAGTCATAGTTTACATACTTTGTTTTCACAACTTATCCTATATCAAGCTTAGGACTATCATATCTTTACCCCATAAGGTGTTAAAAAGTCACACTTCAGTAGATAAGGTGTTAAAATATCACACTTCAACCAGTAAGAAGTGAACTTTCTATCTGCTGAGAATGCCTTAACATTCATCTCATAAATCTAACTTTTGAGTTGAACTTCTAATTATAAAGTGGCATGTAGCATGCATTCGGCACTACTAGAAAAATTGGCTACCATGACAAATGTTTTGTGATAGATATTAGAAAATTAGTCATTTATCACAAGAATATGATAGATAGATGACAAAATTTTCATACATCATAAAGGCATGACAGATTTACAATATTATCTTAGCAACCCAAGAGGGGGTGAATTGGGTTTCCAAAAAATATGCAATGCTTGAATAAAACTTGAATGCAACTATTAAACAAATTTAAAACAATAATAAATAAATCAACCAAAATGTAAAGAAATAAGGGAAGAGAAATTCAAACACAAAGATTTTTACATGGTTCGGCCATCCTTGCCTATTCTCCAAGGCTTCAAGAACACTTACAATTGACTTCACATGTGTCAATCAACCTAGATTATCCCCAATCTCTTAACCCAAGTGTATCCCAACACTTACAATCACTCAAAACAAGAATTACAGATGTGTTTTTCTCTCACACAATATATATGATTACAAATAAATGCTCAATGTGTGAATAAAAGTAACAAGAGCGAATTTAAGGCTCAATGAATGTTGTATTCTCAATTACAAGCTCAATGATAACGTTTTGATCAACCATTGTTTGAATTTGATTGAGCTTATTTATAGTGGGAGCTGAAAAAATAGCCGTTATTAACTTTTTGCCAGAAATCGGATCGCCGATAACTATTATCGGTTAACCGTTTTGACTGGTCCAAGTGATCGTTGAGGTGAATTTTAAATAATCGGTTAACCATTTCCCAGTATCGCTTCGCCGTTAATTTCCAGAGACTTGCAAAACAAATTTTGGCTATCCGTTCTTGCTAAACGGTTCAAGGTTAGCATGAAATTTTATTCTGGAAATTATTGGTTGGTTGTTTGCAGTTAACAATTTGCCGGTTATTTTCAATAATCTGTGAAATAAAATGAGCTTATCTGTTTTTGTTAAACGGTTCAAGGTTAGCACAAAATTCCATTTTGGAAATTATCGGTTAGCCATTTGATATAAACGGTTCGCCATTTAATTCCATAATCTTGCAAAACTGACTAGCCTTATCCATTTTTGCTAAAGGTTCAAGATCAAGGATTTTTGCCTCTCTAGAAATTATCGGTTAACCATTTCAATATTAACGGTTCGCCGTTTACTTCCAGAATCACAATTTTAACAGAATTTCGTAGGAAATGATTTTTCGATTAAAGTTAACGATTATCCATATTTCATGAACATATTTAGAAATATTATACGGCTTTTAAGAAATTCCAACATTTTTAATCAAAACATATAAAGTTTGGTATCATCAAAATCAATACTATAGACATATAAGATTTGTGATAGAGTTTTTATATATCAGATAAACATGATAGCATATTAATATTTAATGAAACCATGAGTTTATGATGGATTAATTTGGGCATGAAATGACACCGTTTAATAGATTTAAAAAATTTTAAAAATAAAAATATTTATTTAACATTTAAACGCTATTGTTTAACTATATTGACTAAACCACAAAAAAATTCTAAGTGTTGGCACCTTTGACTTATCACTCCATCGGCAAGGGCTGAGAAACCTAAGCATGAAACCCCTCGAAATCTAGAATTAACCTATTTTGGTTTTGAAATCCATTGCATGGAAACCAAAATCATAGTATATGCTATTGAAGGAACCACTTCATTATAAGTTTTTAGGCACAAAATCACCACATACGCTCATCGTTGCGCCTTCGCGTCCACTATTGAAGTCGTCAATGTCACTACTTCTTTGCATTGTTCAATTGGCGTTGCAGAAGCCATCCTTGTAATTACTGAATCCCTAGGTTTGTCGTCAATTAACTTTTTAATTTTTATTCTGAATAAATCAATTGGCCATTATAAAATTAATTGTTAGTTTTGTTGTTATCTCCCTTATTTGTTCGTAATTTATGCCCTTTTCTAAATTAAGTGTGTTAATTTTAGTTTTGTTCGTAAATTAATTGTTAGTTTTGTAAATTAAGTGTGTTAATTTCATTTTCAATCTATATTTTCTCAATTAATCCATTTAATGCAGCTTGCATCTTTTTGGGATGAATCCAGAACTGTGGTCCAATGGTGTTGACATTTTTTTTTTAATGATTGTGAGCTAGATTTTGTGTATTTTATTGAGTTGAAAAGTGAGGCCCCCCTTTTTCAATTGTCTTTTTTATGTTTGAAGGAAATGGTACCATGTAGGGGCAAGTTTTAATGTTTAGTTGCTTATATATGTATAGTCTTGTGGTCCATGAAATATTGGATTGTTAGAATTTTTTAAAAAAAATAAATGTTAAATGTATGTGGGCCAAGTTATTTTGGATATTATTAGGTGGGTATTGTTAGTTGGTGGTTTTGGTAAATGATGATAGCATGTTGGTGAAGTTATATTTGTTGCACATGATGACAAGTTTTGTTTTAAATTTATTTATTTCATTAAATTTATAAACTGAATATTAATAATGTTTTGTTGCTTAATTTATTGACAATGAAAATCGTTTATCATTGTTGCCCATTAGTTCATTATGTTGAAATTTGTCTCAATTATATGTCAGGTACTAGACAAAAAAATGGATAAATCTTGGCTTAAACATGATAGATTGTCCAATGAGTATGAGGCTAGTGTGGAAATTTTATTAAGACTGCAGTTGAAAGTAATCAAGAAATTAGTGTTGTTAGGTGTCCCTGTGATAAATGTCGGAATTTAGCATTTCATAGGCCTAAAGAAGTGAAAGATCATTTAATTATATGGGGTTTTGATATGTCATACAAAACATGGGTTTGGCATGGGGAAGATATCCGCAACAAATCTCCTGACAACATAGGTTGCCAAAATAACAGTGGATATATGGATTATGATGGTGGTAATACTGTTGAAATGGTTGAAGATGCTTTTAAGGATTGTGATAGTGATCCTCAAGCATTTAAAAAACTATTAGAAGATTCTAAGAAGCCTTTGTATCCTTTATCAAACAAATTTACTAAGTTATCAGCTTTAGTTAAATTGTACAATATAAAGGGCAGATATGAGTGGTCTGATAGTAGCTTTTCAGATTTATTGAGTGCTCTTTCTGACATGATACCAGAAGGAAATAAATTGCATGTATCAATGTATGAGGGCAAAAAGACAATGAGTGCTTTAGTCTTAGAGTATATCAAAATTCATGCTTGTCCATATGATTGTATACTTTATAGAAAGAAGTATGAAAGTCTTTCTAATTGTCCTACATGCGGTGAATCTAGGTGGAAGAAAAGGGATGGTAGTTTTACTGCTTATAAGAATGGGGTTCCTGCAAAAGTGTTATGGTATTTCCTTCCTATACCTAGATTTAGGCATATGTTTCACAAATTGCTAAAGACTTCACTTGGAATGTAAATGGGAGAGAATTAGATGGTAAGCTTCAACATCTAGCTGACTCACCGGCATGGAAGTTAGTTGATGAAAAATGGCCTACATGTGCATTAGAGCCTAGAAATCTGCATCTTGCCCTATAAACCGATGGAATTAATCCCCATAGCTCTCTTAGTAGTACACATAGTTACTGGCCGATTCTTCTTGTAACATATAATCTTCCACAACAGCCCGGTCATGATATTGATGTGTACTTCGTACCACTAATAAAGGACTTGCAAACTCTTTGGGATGTTTGTGTGGAAGCTTATGATGCATACAAAAAAGAGTTATTCAAATTCCCACTTATGGGAATTTGGCGGGTTGTACGGTGAAGGGTTATTATGCTTGTCCTTATTGCAGTGAAGATATGCCAAAATCTAGACTTAAACACGGTAAAAAAAAATGCTTATATTGGCCATCACCGTTGGCTTCCTCATGATCATCCCTTTCGAACTCAAAAGCAACCTTTGAATAATAAACATGAAAGAGCGCCTCCTCTGAAACCATTGAATGGTGAGGTCATTTTTCAAAAGGTAGAGAGTATTGAAAACAAATGGTGTAAAGTGAAAGATAAAAAGGGCAAAAAAAAGAGGCGAGAAAAAGGATGATGATGATGATCGTGATTGGTGGAAGAAAAAATCAATATTCTTTAAGTTAGAGTATTGAAAGTACTTGCTTATTTGTCACCAGTTAGATGTTATGCACATTGAAAAAAATATTTGTGAAATCATCTATGGAACATTACTGAATATACCGGGAAAGACCAAAGATGGTGTTAAGTCGATGTGGGATCTAAAAGTTTTAAAAATTAGGAAGAAATTGGCACATGATGTTAGAGAAAATAATCATACTTTTTGCCTCCAGCTTGTTACACCTTGACCAAAGAAGAAAAGAAAAGGTTTTGTGAAGAATTAAAAAGCATAAAGGTTCCTGTAGGTTATTCTTCAAACATTAAGAACTTAGTGTCAGTGAAAGACTTAAAACTTCAAGATTTAAAGTCTCATGATTGTCATGTTCTCATGCAACAACTTTTACCTATTGCTTTAAGGTCTATTTTACCAGATCAGGTTAAATATGCCGTTATTAGATTGTGCTTCTTCTTTAATTCCTTATGCACAACGGTTGTTGATGCGACCAAACTTGACCAAATGGAAGAAGACATTGTACTGACCTTATGCTTGCTTGAAAAATGTTTTCCACCATCCTTTTTTGACATAAAGATCCATTTAACCACCCATTTAGTTAATGAAGTTAGACTATGTGGGCCGGTATACTTAAGATGGATGTACCTATTTGAGAGAAACACGAAAGGTATAAAGGCTTATGTTCAAAACCATAATAACCCTGAGGGATGCATAACTGAGAGTTATATTGCCGAAGAGGCTCTGGAATTTTGTGCAGAATATGTTTCAAACATGCATACAATTGGGTTTCCTCCTAGACATGTTTAAACCTCTTCAATTGATAAGCCTTTGCTTGGTGGAAAATTTGAACAAGATCACATGCCTTAGATCTTCTTACACTTGAGCACCACTCTGACGCCCTCATGGTGTTAGTAGACTCATATCACATACCAACCATCATCCAAATTCCAAGACAGATCCCCAGGCATGAACTCATAAAACTCATGCCCTTGGAATGGATTTCAAATTACGAGAAGTTCCATACCAATACTTCTCCTATTCAGACAACAGAAAGTATGTTTGAAAGAAGAGCTGATGGAATTGTCTGAATGACTTTTCGCCCTCCACCAACAGCTCCAGAAGAGCCTCCACCGCTCTCATTTACTTATTTAGCCATGGTTACAGCTGTTCAAACGGCTCAAGAAAAGCTGCCGATTATAGGATTCAATTTAGAGGGATATCCTATCTACCCTGCCAAACTTAATGGCCACTTTCTTTGGGATTCACCAAGATCAGGAAATTGTGACCCAGATTGTCCCTGTTGGGATGATTGGGACGACGATGCTGATGAGCCTCAGCGGAAAAGAAAACCAAAAAAGAAAACACATAAAACTCCGTGTTCACACAACCAACCTAAACCACCTCATAATCCACCACCACCACCAGCTCCTTTACCCATCTACCAAAAGGAACTTAGATGGATTGCAAAAACTTGCAAGACTGAAGTTCTTCCACATATCCAGAATTCCAAACCACCAATACAGCTTATGGCATGTATGACGTTTTCATCCACCTCTCAAGACTATTCCTCTAATTTCCCAGCTCTAGAAACCCAAACCAATCTACAACGAAAGGTCATAACCAAACCTTTTATTCCTGTTCTCAGGTCACCTAGAGCTGTTCTCAACTGGCAAACCCAAAATGCCAGAGCTCAAAATGAAAACTTGGTTGATATTCATAAGAAGGTTAATCATATCAGTTTACGAACTGATCATTTTAAGTCTAAGATGGACTCGATCACTTCTTAGATGCAGCAAATTTACCAAAATTTTCAGTCCAAAATCTCTCAACTGGATTCAGAATTACGAACCATGCTAAGTCATAGATACTACAGCCCAGAATTTGATCAGAAAGAAAAAAAAGGTCCGAAAATCGAAAGCAGAACTTGAACAGATTGAGTCAGAAATGCAAAGGCCGACATTATTTACCACATCTCCACCATTATCTCCCTTCAGTCCAGCATTCCATCCCTTTGCACCTATGCTTTCTCCCATAAAACCACAAGACCCATCCAAATTATTTGGCATGAGACATACTTTGTTTTGAAATAATCCTCTGCCAAAACCATCTCGATCTAAACCTCATCCTCAACCAAGACCAGAAAAACACCCAACTTCCACCTCAACCAACATTGACTCTGGCCAAAGATAAATCCCCTATGCAACAATACAGCGCACAACTAATCCCAAATCCATCTGATACAGACCAAACTTCTGATTCAAATCTAGCTGTTTCGGAAGATCCATCTGAACCCGAATCAGAATCTTCTATCGAAACTTCTTTTTCATCTAGTGATTCTGAAAAATCTTATGCTGATATCACTAGAATCCTTATGGCCCAGCTTGAAGAGATTGAGCCTGCTCAATCCTCCATAACTGACCCATTCTTTGAAATACCCTCAGATATTGAAGAAGATGCACCAGAAGCATCCTCAGCTCCAAACCGGCCTGTTCAACCCCCAAATGATTATAAGCCTTTAAATGGTCCATGGTTCACTTTTGATGATATCCCTGCAAGTAAATGGAGGGACAGATTATCTGAAATGGCTGCTTGGACAAATCTCCAATTGTTAAGAGCCAATGCTACTACAGCATCAGTCCTTAGAGAACTTGCTACCCGTTTTATGGGATCTTTAAGGGATTGGCTTGATACTTTAGGAGAGTTTAGAAAATTACAGTTTGTGCAACTACCTAATGTCTCAACTGCTTTTTTTGTCATTCACGAACAATTCATTGGAGAATCAGCAGCAGTCCTTGAAGATGCAAGAAGAGACTTCCTCAACATGAAATGTTGCTCCCTCAACTCTAAAGATCTTGATTTCCATTATAAACGAATGTCAATCGTATTTTATAAGCCCAATCGGTTCAATGATCCGACTCTGAAACATGCATTTCTGGCATCTCTACCTGAAGAATTACAACCAGACATACAGAGGCAGCTCACGAGTCTCAATCTCACCATTGACAACATTTCTTTAGGAAAGATCTTTCAAATCGCCAAAGGATGTTTGGAAAAATTATGTGAACAAAAATAGTTCTTCAAGGAACTGTTAAAAGACAAAGAACCTTTCCGAAGTGCTTGCAAAAAGCCCTACTTACAGATCAAATGCACAAAAAAAAAAGATTGTGATTGTAGCACCAAAAAAAAAGCATTTAAGAAAATTCAAAAATCCAGATTCGTCTCCTAGTTCAAAATACAGGCAAAAACCATACAGGTTTTTTAGAAAAAGATCTAGTTCTTTCAGAGAACAGAAAAGGAGAAAGTCAAGTCGATGCTTCATCTGCAAAATTAAAGGCCATTATGCTAAATATTGCCCCAACAAAAAAGATAAGGCAATCAAACTTCTTGAGCATTTACAGGCCACCACTGATTATTCTCCTCACAAAGATGAAATTGAGTTCTACTTCTCAGAACAAGAGGAGCCTACTGATGAAACAGTGTTTGCACTGCAAAACTCATCCGATGATTCTGAAAATGATAAGTTTCAAACTGTTTTTCACCAACAACTTTTGTCTCTCAACACTACCATCCCTATCCCTTCCATAAACCTCCACGTCTTACCCTCCAAATTCCATAGACCAATTCCCGCCATTGGACTTCTTGATACCAGAGCCCAAAGAAGTATGTTAAACCCAGACATTCTTCCATCTCAATTTTGGCAACATTCTGAAGAAAATTTCAAAGCCGTCAATGGAAAGTTCTTCACCACCCAGTTGATTACCAAAAAACCCATTGGTATTCAAATCTTTCCAAATTGTGTTATATGGACGAAAGTCATTGGTTCCCATTTGCCTAATAAGGATATCTTGTTAGGTTTTGATATCATTCACCAGATCAAACACCTCAAAATCATTCCTATTGGAATTCGAGTCAAGTCTATGTTTAAACCATTCACCAATGTTCTTAAGCTTTATGGTTTGTCTGAAACCTCTCAGCCTTTCCAAGACATTTCCACAAAGTTTTTAAAATATTGTCCAGAGTCTCATGTTGACTTTCATCATCCAAATCCTCTATGGAAAAACCCCCATTTCTTTGTTCAATTGCCTTTCAAGTTGAATAAAGATGTCAATCCACCCAAAGCCACCCATCCAGGAATGAGTCCTTCCGACTTAGTCCTAGCCCAAAAAGAATGTTCTCAATTGCTGGCCCAAGGTCTTATTGAACCCACTAGTTCTCAATGGGCTTGTCAAGCTTTTTATGTTGAAAAATATTCTGAGATTGTTAGAGGAAAAAAATGATTAGCCATTGACTATCAACCTCTAAACATGTTTTTACAAGATGAAAAATTCCCTTTGCCAAAACGACAAACCATGTTCACCTACCTCAAAAATGCTCAAATCTTTTCAAAAATTGATCTTAAATCTGGATTTTGTCAACTTGGAATTAAACCTTCCGAACGATATAAAACTGCCTTTCGCATTCCCAATGCCCACTATCAATGGACAGTTTTACCCTTTGGTCTTAAAACAGCCCCATCAATATTCCAAAAAACCATGGTCCAAATCTTCCAACCCATTTTGCATAGTGCATTGATTTACATTGACGATATTTTGTTGTTCTCAGGTACCCAAGATGACCGTCATCATTTGTTAAATCAATTCTTTAATATTATTCAGTCTCATGGAATCATGTTATCAGCTAAGAAAAGCACAATTGCCACCAATAACATTGAATTCCTTGGAATGACTATCAAAGATGGCAACTACCAGCCAGGAAAGCACATTGCTCAAGAACTCATCCACTTTCCAGATCAGAATCTTTCCAAAAGGCAAATCCAGCAGTTCCTTAGTATTATTAATTATGTTAGAGATTTTATTCCTCATGTTGATCACCACACTCGCCAGCTGTCAGCCCTACTGAAAAAGAATCCTCTTTCGTGGAACAACAACCACACACTTGCTGTCACAACTTTAAAGCAAATCACGCAAAATCCGCTCCCATTAAAGCTCATCACCGATGGCAGATGAATATTACAGACTGATACAAGTGACGAATCATGGGGGGCCGTCCTCCTTGAAGAAACAGATGGAAAAGAACATTTTATTGCCTATGTCAGTGGACACTTTTCTTACACACAAATCCATTACCATAATGTATTCAAAGAAATTTTAGCTGTCAAGCATGGTATCCAAAAGTTCGAGTATCATCTTATCGGCTACCACTTTCTTGTCAAAATGGACAACTCAGCTTTTCCCAACATCATGAATTTTAAAGGGAAAAATGTTCCAGAAAAGATGTTGCTTAGACTCATAGACTGGTTTTCAAAATATGATTTCTCAGTGAAGCATATCAAAGGAGACCACAACCTTATTCCTGATATGCTCTCATGACTTGCTAAACCAGAAAAATCCTTGTTCTTTATATCCTCATATTATCATTTTCCTATCATCTTCATGGCCACTTCACTCCCCTCACAAGCTCTCACCCAAAAAACCTTTCCCCTTAGGAAAACTTTCACCACCGTCTTTGTAATACAGGAGTTTACAAAGAAAGTTGTCTTTAGGTTTTTCATGAAAGCCTATCTCTTATCAGACTCATTTCCATTTTCCACTTTTCATCCTGAAAACTTGTTTCTTACAGGTTTAACTCTAGATCTTTTCAGAGACATTTCAGAAGACGAATTATCGTACGTCTGGTGCCTCACTGTCCTCTATGCCACCAAACTGATTGTTCCAATAGCAGACACTTTAGACCATTTGCTCAATCCTGACAAATCCACCTCCCTCATCTAGATGCTCCTTGAATGGTTTTCTCCAATTCCATGGTGGAGAATGAAACTCCAACACTTGTCTCAATTTCATAATTTGGATCGTATGCCAGCATCAAAAGCAAAAATGTTCACATCTGTGTTCATTATTCATAGACCATACTTCCAACACCTAGACACACACTTCTTCTAGACCCAAGACCAAGTTTTTGAATGGTTTACCACACCTCATCCATCTATCCTTGAGCAAGATGATAAAGTTCAAAAGGAACTCTATAATTTCCTTTGTGAACTGAACCACCAACCTGAACTCTATAATTTCCTTTGTGAACTGAACCACCAACCTGCTCCACACAAAGACATTTCTCACACCTCCCTCGGTCCACGACATGATATCATCATGATCCCCACTCCTTCAGTAATTTCAAAACCGAAATCCACAGGCATTATCATTAAGGAAGAAAAACCAGACTTTATTGATTTTCTATACCAGGATGCACAAGACCCATGGGAAGCATTCTTGCCATTAAGTCAACATCTCCAGAACCTCCAACAAACTCCACCATCACATACCTCAGATGATCCAACGAATAAAGCCAGTTCCAGCAAACCACATGAATCCAATAACCACCTGTTGAGTGTTAGAAAATGTATATTTATAAAGGAGAAAACCGTCATTTTACATTTCAAGTCTTACTAACAACCCTTACTTTTATGTATTTAACCTTCTTGTGATTTAATTACATGTGTTTTATTTTAATTAAGTATTTTATGTATTTTAGGGGCATTATAGTCATTTTATAATAAAGGAGAGATCAGACGGCAAAACCGACATCACTTTTGAACTCAGGACGGTCGAAAACCTTAGGAGGAGTATAAAAGGAAAAATGGCACTATTCATACCACCCATCTTCTGATTGGCGCAAGATATTTTGCCCTTATCCACTCTGTCGTCCAGACCATCAACACCCACCACAAATTCCACGTCTTTCACTCAAAGTCCTCTTTTCAAAACATAAAGATGAAACCGACACCTCATCTGACAAAAATTACATGAATCTCTCATCTCTGTGATTCATGCACAATGACATCTTTTACTTTTTAAAGTTTGTAATAATTAAAGCATGAGACATGGTTTAATTTTTCATTTTCCCTTTAGGTTTTGCTTTTGCTTTTTAAGCTTGTAATAATTAAAGCATGAGTCATGCTTTAATTTGTCTTTATCGCTTTTCCTTTTTCAAAAGCTTGTCACTTGTAATTATGTGTTTGCTTTCAAAAAGTGATAGGGTCTTGTCCTATCCTTTTCCTTGGTTTGGTTATATATGCTCGGCTTCTCTTTGTTAGAAGCAGAACAAAATATGAATAAAATCTCTTGCCTTCTATCATCATGAGTTTCTAATCTCTCTTTTTCTCTCTTTTTAAACATAAAACGAAAACTTACATCTGTTTATTTTGAAACTAAAGGAAGTATGCTCTGCACTTGCCTTTTGCAAGGATCATGTGCATCAGAAAACTTTTGATCATTTCTTATCTGGTTTGGTACCCTATTTTAGACTAAAGGAAAGTCTGTTTTGGGTTATATAACCCGAGATGAACATGTTTCCAAGTTTTTTATCTCAGAGGTATATCGGCTGGAAACCCAAACTTGCAGACTAATGGTCCAAAGTACAATTTTAACTGTTGTAGTTCTGGTATAACAACGCCACGTACCAAACCTTTTGAAGATGTTCTCAACTGGCAAACCCAAAATGCCAGAGCTCAAAATGAAATAGTTCTGGTATAACAACGCCATGTATTCTCGCTGAACTTATGGTATCAGAGCCACCTTTGCGTATTCATTTTGTCAAAATGGTATGATAATAGTTTGATTTTTGTTTTTTTTTCCACCCTCTCCTTACCTAAATCTTGCTCCAAACAGACAGCTAATAAAATCAAAAATTTAGTTGAATATTTCTATATCCCTTAATCTGCTCAAATCAATAAATCCTCTTTTCCTCTTCTTAGTCCTTATCACCTCTATAAACGTCCTCATTCCTTTACTCGTAGTATCCGAACCCTTATTTCCACCAGACGTCCACAACCAAAAGAATATATCCAGTCATCCCGATTGGATCAGTGTTCCCTTTAGGCTACCACAGCTGAACAATATGTCACTTTGGAAATTCCCCCAGAATTGATTTCCAATTGGCAAAGAGAATGATATACTCATCTCCATATCAGAGGAGTCAGACTAATCCTAACCTTACATGGAAGGAAAGGATTACCAGTCACAGCCAGAATTGCTATACTGGATACTCGGTTTACACATTACCAAGATGTTGTTATTGGTACTGTCTTAACCACTATTCATGCTGGAAGTGTTTTACTCACTTTTTGTCCTAATTTCAACCTTTCTCTTCAAGAAACTAATCTCTCCACAGCCTTAAAAGTCCAAGTGCAAATTCAAGGCGCAAAATAAATTTCTTCTGCCAAAATTGCCACTCTTCACCATCAATTGGTCTATAGGCTCCAGAACCATGCCTTAGATCTTCCTACACTTGAGCACCACTCTGATGCCCTCATGGTGTTAGCAGACTCAGATCACATACCAACCATCATCCAAATCCTCTGTAGGAAGATCTAAGGCATGTGATCTAATACACACACATCTGTATGTGTTGCAAAACACAGAAGAAGTTCAACCATTTATTAGGTTTGTTAATGTTTTACCTTTAATTTGTTCCTTTACTGAATTATTTTAAAGAATTTGAACAGTAGCTTAATATGTATATGTCAAATATGTAGTGAGCACATTGAATGGCTAAAGGGTCATCATTCAAAAAATGCCAAGCATGAGAGATGGTTGAGCAATGAGCACAACCGTACCTTTTTAATTTGGCTTAATAAGAAGGTTAATAATATATGTTCCATTATATATTCTTTTTAGTAAATCTATTTTCATGTTTATATAATTATTCATTCATTACGGTTATTATTATGTAGGTATATGGGATGATAAATGATGATGAACATGTCTCGGACACCTTGAGGTGGTTATCTCAAGGACCCCGTCCTTTTGTAGTCAAGCACCAAGGATATAACATCAATGGATATCATTTCCATACTCGGGAACGAGATGAACAACGAGTTCATTAAAATAATGGAGATAGTTTTATTGCAGCAACTTTACAAGTAGCAAGTGCCAAGGACAAAATCATATCCTTGGTGACATGTCTTACTATGGAGTTATTAACGAAATATGGGACATCGACTACCATATGTTTATAATCCATTTGCTCAAGTGTAATTGGGTTCAAAATAATGGGGGTTTTAAAATTGATGAATTTGGCTTCACTTTAGTGGACTTAAATCGCTTGGATCATAAATTAGACCCATTTATATTGGCCTCACAAGCAACACAAGTCTTTTATGTCACTGATCAACTTGATAAAAGATGGTTAGTTATAAGTCATGTGCATCATAGAGGTGTTCCAAAAAAGATAAGTGTCGAGGATATAGGTATCATGATGGAAAACAATCCTTTCACCAATACCACCAAATATTAAATATTTAAACGATGAGGACAAATATGCAAGAGATGGCAAGCATGGCATCTGGATTGATGCTTGAAAAAGCTAATGGCATTTATTATTTGCATGTCTTATAATAGTTTTGTGTTACATTATCTTTTATTCTTATATGTTCCTTGTATTGACTTTAGATTATTGTTTTTTATTACACGATCCTTTTTATAATGTTCTAATACTAGAAGTGGATTTATTGCAGGAGTACTGATACGAACCCCGTCAAGAATTGACGCGACCCTAATCAATTTAGTTCCCAAGATCGAATCTAAACTAGGAATGGAATGGAACCTCAACCCAATGCTTATTGAAAGCACGAACCTTGGTATGTGAAGACGCCACAATCAGGTATGGATGGTCTGATTGATAAGTCAAGAGCTTAAACGCCACAGAAATCCGATAAGTTCAAAGAGTTCGTAAAAAATCAAAGAGAATTAACTCTCTCACCAATTGCATCAAAAAAAACTTCTCCCATGTTTATTGAATACGAGTACTTTATATAGGGTTGGTTATAAGAATTTTTGGAAATAAATCCTAACCCAAAAATCAAATCAGAATCTAAATCTTCCCTAATAGGAAAGAATCTAAATCAAATCAGAATCCTAATCTAAGTAAATAGGAAAGAATTTAAACCAAATCAGAATCCTAATCTAAGTAAATAGGAAAGAATCTAAATCAAATCAGGATCCTAATTGGCTTAATTCCTTATATCAATTAAAATAGAAATAACTAATTTGTTTCCATAATAGCCTCCTCAAGAAATGAGAAGTATTTGAAAAAGGAAAATAATATATTTTCCCGTCATAATGTGCAAGCCAACTTCATATTTCATAGAAGTGACCATTTGGAAACTTTAAGAGCCTGAATCATGCATTTATCATGTGCAATTCCTTCAACAAGCCACCACGAATTTGATTGAGTCCAAATTGCTTGAATCAATCTATTAAACGCTTCTTTGAATTTCTTTGCTCAAGCTCTTGTAATGGGACCGACGGGAACTTGAATAGGATCTGAATTTGCCTCATCCCATGTGCTTGTGATAGTTTTATCCTTAATCTCATCAAGTACCCTTATGGATAAAGGAAAAGGACTTGCTGATGAACACTCTAACGAGGAGTGTATTGATTATTCGAGTAATAAAGATGTTCCTGATAAAGTTAATTCAAGTGATGAGGAGGTTCCTGATGAGTTTCCTAATTCAAAGGATGAAAATGATGTTCCAAAGAGTAGTTCCACTGCGAAAGGACAAACTAAAAACTCTGGCAAGATGAGGATGAGTGGTGGGAAGCTTGTAGTCAGGTACAATGGGTTCGGTGTACCTATAGGCTTTTGGGCCGTAATTATATTTCAGATATTAACCAAGAATGGAGAAAGGTTACTCTATATTTAAAGAGCCGTTTGTGGGAGTTTATTAAAGTAAAATGATTATTTATGTTTATTAATGCTTTTATAATTATGTTTCTCCTTTTGTAAAAGATAAGGATCCCACCTTATCTCTTTCCTCCTCAAGATCTCTATATAAGGATCTCTCTTCTCTTTTGTAAGGCAGGAGTTAATCAGAAATAAAATCCAGTTTTCTTATATCATGTTTCTCTAAACTCTTTCTATCTTATAGGAGTTAAGAAAATTGTTTGGAATATGTATCTGTTAAATTATTTGATCATTATGCTATGTATTTTTCTTAGGATGTTTTATTGTTCATCCAAATAGTAAGAAGCAAGTTTTTCAAGCACTTCGTAGTGCATTCAGAAACTTTAAGTACTTGCTCACCAGAAAGTATATCATGCCACACAAGCACAATCGTAAAAGGTTGAAGAGGCCACCTTTTCAGTACAGTAATATTCCTCAAAATGTTTAGGATAAATTTGTGAATTCTAGATTGTCCACTGAGTTTGAGTTGAATACTTTTAAATATTTAGGCATTTCATAAAACCATCTTTAAATTTAATTGAGGAATGTTTAATGTTGAGAATTAAGTGTCAATAGCAAAATAAGAGGGCTAAGAACAAGTGGAACCATCGCTTAAGCAGAAAAGGATATAATATTATACTAACTTGACCATTCTTGTATAGCTATTGGTATAGAGATGGTTGGTTTGATGATTATAAATTGTTAAACCTTTTGGAAGATGAAAAATGGTGAATATGACCCTGATGTTGAATCAGTTGTGAAGAAAATTGTAATTCATAGCAAGTTTTTTTCTTCAATTAGGTTCTATTGGAAAGAATTTGATATTTATCAATATGATTATTATACAATAAGCCTCACAAGAAACCAAGAATGACTCTTGATTGTCCAAGAGACAAACCATGCAGTCCAAAGAAAAAGACATCACCAAAAAAGCCTCAAGAGAAGCCAATGAAAAAAATCAAATGTCAAAGATAGTGTCATAAAACCACTATTAAAAAGAAGAACAAGGAATTATCATATTGTGCATATAACCGAGTCCCTGGGCTTGTAATATTTGGAAATGTTTGTGAAAAGAACTTGCCTCCAATGGGTTATTACGTACCTTATCAATTGGATGAACTAAAGCACATATGGGTCTCGATGAATGTCAATCATTGATTTTGATGAAAGAGCTAGGAGCAAATCATATCCATCTATATATCGCGTAAATCTACTAAATTATAATTACTATTACTTATTTATTTTGATTTTTAAGTACTTCTTGCTTCCTTTCTCTGTTTTTTTTAGTGATCTTTTTTATTGGCAACATTGTCACTATTTTATCATCTTAATTGCATTAGGATGTTGCATGCGCACATGGCAAATGATATAGTAGGCAGACCATTTGTGTTCATGCACACAAGACTCGCTACAAGGGTAAAAAGGGCACAATTTATTGTCAAACGGTTGAACAAAGCAAACAAAGGGCAAATGATTTTCATGCCATATAACCCTGGGTACAGTTCTATTTACTTTCTATTGATGATCATTTACTAAAATTGATTCATGATTTCAATTTATTTGTGTAATAGTTTCCATTGGGTGTTGATTGTAATTGATATGATGACAAAGCAAGCATTTTATTTGGATTCTACGAACAACGATTTGGGTGATGACAGTGACCTAAAGGACATAGTTACCAAGTATGTTAATATTGCATTTCTAATATAATTTATATATCATGTTTATTTAGTAACTGCATGTATTGTAATGTAATGGGATTTCAATGCATGTTGCGATGATTGGTAAAAAAAGGGTGAAACAACATATCACAAAAGTTTTGGTAAGCAATCATGACTTGTTAATATTTAATCACTTGAGAGAATTCATATGCATATGTATTAATGATTATTATATTGATGATATAGTCCCAAAATCAACCAGGGAGTACTGAGTGTGGAAACTATGTGCTGAGGTTTATGAAAGACATAGTTGCAGACTCGAGTTTACTTCTCATTGATGTAAGTACACATTCTTTCAGATGCATTTTAGGATTACTTTACTTAGTACCTATATGCATGTGATCATTATTTGACAGTTTAAAGGGAAATGTGAATACACTCAAAGTGAGCTTGATGAAGTCCGTCGAGTATGCTTCCTTTATGGCGGAGCTGATAGTATGAGCAGTGGGCCATTACAAAGTATGCCCAAAGTGACATAACCAGTGGAGATTGAAACAAGATCAGATGAGGAAGAAAAGAAATTTCAAGAACGATTGAAATGTGGGAATGAGAAGTGATACCTCTATGAAATGAGAGTTATCATGACATTTTTTTACTTAAACTAATATTACTTAGAGATTAAATGATGTGTTTTTATTATAATTTTAGTGACATTTCGCAAGGGCATCTATTTAAGTTTAATTTTAATAAATTGATTGTGTTTTAGATCACTTTATGCTCTAATTATGTGTATGATTGTAGGTGATCAAAAAGTTCAAGCTTTATGGATGGAATGCTGTAGCAAAAGACTTGCAGTAATAACAAAGAACTTGTCTGTAGATAAATTAAAATAAGTTTGAATCAGAAAAGATATTGTAGCAATTGCTGCAACAATCCAGGAGCAAATACAAACAAGACTACCTGCGTGTTAACTGACAAAGCAGCGACAAGCGGCACAAAAAGATATGTGATCCAAGGTTTCCAAAAAAAAATGACACGAGGCCACATGCTTTTGGTTGCCCTAATTTAAAGATATAAAAATAGCACACGTGAAAGAAAAAGGAGGTGGCTGTCACGTTAAGAAACAACATAAAGAAAAAAGAAAAAGAAGAGAATAAAAGAGAGTTGAGGGTGGCAGCAAGGGATTTCTAAGAAAAATACGGAGAGGTTGCAAAAACCTTAAAGAGTGACGTCTTGTATTAGCATAACTCAATTCTTCATCTTCATTTGCTTGTTTTCATCATTCTATGGGAATGTATTTAATGCCAAAAACGTGTGTTACTGTTTTAGCACCTATCATTAACTAAACTTTGATATAGTTGGGTGTTAAAGAAGGTTAATGTTTAGTTGACTTATATATTGTGTTGGTTAGAATCTGCTGTAGCATTTTTTCTTAATTTTACTTATTGCACACCCATTTAATAGATACTACCTAAGAATGAGCCTTAAAAAGTCTTCACTTAGTAGAACAAGTTAAGACAATACATTGTTTTAGATTGGGTTTCCCAAGTTGAGTTATTTTTTATTTCAATAAGGCCATGCTTAATTTAAGATTAGTGAAGAACTAGACATAGGGATTCACAATGTAAGGTAATTGAAACCTAGAACGCAAAATGCTATAATTAATGCTAACATAGCACTGTTAAGTTGCATATAGATATAAGATATCCAATAGACGGCAACTAAAGATGCATGAGAGATTCTGCCCAGTGTTGTAGCAAATGTTGTAACAGCAGTAGCGTAATTGAAAAAAAAATAGTTAATATCATTAAGTGAGTTTAAGCACTCAGCTACTCATTTCCCATTGAATATATCTTTGTGTTTGCCTTGAGATTTTTCCTTATTACATTTTGTTTATTGCATTGTTTTTAATTTTGTTAGGTCATTAATTTCATCCATTATTTTATTTTAATCAGACTGAAATTACATTGTTAAGATTGATGTAGCGAGTCCTATTACATCAATCCCTGTGGAGAAGATTTGGATACTTATCATTATATTACTTGTTGTGCACACTTGCACATTGACACATATAACAATATGCATTAACAAGTTTTTGGGGCCATTGCCTAAGATTTCAATCCTATTTTGATTTGTGAAGTCAATTTTAGCTGGTGCCAATTTTAGTTTTCTTTTAATTTGTTTACTGGGTTGACAGAAGTGCTCTAGCAACCCTTGCATGCGCAAGTACAAACCTGTTGAATTCTAGTTTGATCCAGAAATTAAAAGAAGTGCAAGGAGATTGAGGAAAAAACATAGAAATTTAATATATGTGGCAGACATGGATGATTTGTGAGATATGAGGAATTTCAACCTATGAGGAGAAATATAATCAGTCAATGCACAATGAGGTCAAGAAGATTAGAATGGGAAAAATATTTGTGGGCAACTAGGGAACAAAAATATTATCTTTATGGCAGATGATAGAGACAAAGCCATTAGAGATTATGCAGTGTCGACCCCTCAAGCCACAAAACCTTAAATAGTTAGACTTAAAGTGCAAAATAGTTCAAACAGTGGAGCAATTCCATGGACTGCCATCAGAAGATTTTCACCTTCATCTTAAACTGTGTTTAGAAGTAAGTGATGCTTTCAAGATTGCTGGAGCATCACAGGAAGGATTGAGACTTAAACCCTACCTATTTTCTCTAAGTGATCGAAGAAGAGCTTGGTTGAGTTCTCTACCGTCTGACTCCATTACAACATAGAATGACTTGACTGACAACTTTTTAACGAAGTACTTCCCACTAACTAAGAATGGAAAATTGAGAAACGAGATTACATCTTTCCATCAACATGAAGATGAAAGCTTCCATGATGTATGAGAAAGATTTAAGGAGTTACTTAAGAGATGTCCTCACCATGGTATCCCTTGCTGTATACAGTTAGAAACTTTCTACAATGGTCTCAACCCAAGCACTAGATTGATGATAGATGTTTTAGCAAATGGGGCCATGTTATATAAGTCTTACAATGAAACCTATGAAATTTTGGAAAGGATAGCTAATAACAACTATCAGTGGCCATCAACTAGGCAAGTTATATTGAGAGGAACAGTAGGAATCCACAATGTAGATACATTGACAACATTATCAGCCCAAGTACCCTCATTAACAAATATGGTGAAGGTTATGACTACTGCTCCATCAATTGTCAACCAAATTGCTAAAGTATCTTGTGTTTATTGTGGGGAAGGACATTTGTTTAATAATTATCTTGGAAATCCTGCCTCAGTCAACTATGTGGGCAACTACAACAGACAGAACCAGAATAATCCTTACTCAAACACTTACAACCCTAGATAGAGACAACACCCAAAGTTCTCTTGGAGCAATCAGAATCAACATGTTGTCATACCTAGTGGACAAAATTGGTCTCCTCAACCACTTGGATTTCACCAGCAAAATCAAGGGTAAACAAGCCAGCAATGATCAACTCAATTCTCTTGAAGCTTTGATTAAACGAGTGAAGCAGTTGTCCAAAGCCAAGTTGTATCCTTAAGAAACTTAAAAAATCATATTAGATATCTTGCTACAGCATTAAGCAATAGACTTCAGGGCAGTTTACCCAACAACACAAAGGATCCGAGAAGAGAAGGAAAAAAAATTGCAAAGTGATTAGCTTAAGATCTAGAAAGAATGTGTGGCCATCAACTAGGCAAGTTATATTGAGAGGAACAGTAGGAATCCACACATCATTTAACAACTAAGATATGAATATTCTCACAAGAACATTCTTTCATATCTTAGTTGGTGTACCAAAAAGAAGAGTTGAACACATTTCAACCCTAGAAGAAACTTGAATTGAAGAGAAGCCGCAACCTCCCACTTTCCAGCACATTGATGTAAACAACCAAGCTACAGCATCTGTAGAAAATGATAATCCCGTATCTGTTAGTGAATATGCTGCAATACCAATCACATTAGTCCATATCATAGCAAAAGAGAAGTAGTCTATGCAACTTACTACAGCACAACAGTTTAGGCACCCACCACCATTTCCTTAAAGATTCCATAAACAAAAACAAGACAAGTAATTCAACAAATTCTTGGAAGTACTAAAGCAGCTACATATCAACATTCCTTTTGTTGAAGCTCTAGAAAAAATGCCAAATTATGTGAAACTTAGAGAGTTTAAAATGGTTACTCTAACACAAGAATGTAGCAATATGCTTCAAAACAAGATACCTCAGAAGCTAAAGGATTCAAGAAGTTTTACAGTCCTATACTCTATTGGAACTAAATTCAGTGGCAAGACACTCTGTGATTTGGGAGCTAGCATCAATCTCATGCCTCTATCAGTGTTCAAGCAATTAGGAGTTGGAGAAGTTTGACCAACAATAGTGACTTTAAACTTGCTGACAAATCTCATGTCTATCTAGAAGGCAAGATTGAAGATGTACTGGTGAAAGTGGATAAATTTATTTTTCTAGTGGATTTTATCGTGCTGGACTTTGTTGCAGATAAAGAAGTACCAATAATTTTAGGTAAACCCTTTTTAGCCATAGGAGAGACTCTAATTAATGTGTAAAAAAGAGAACTAACTATGCGGGTTAATGATCAGCAAGTTACATTCAATGTTCTAGATGCCATGAAGAGTCCTAATGATATTGAAGACTGTAATTTTATCAACGTTGTGGATTTTACTGTAGCTAAGAGATTAAACAGTTGCTGCAGTAGTGAAAAACATCAAGGTTGTAACATTTGAAGAAATTGAATACGAAGATCTCGAAGCAACTGACATAGCATTGTTAGGAGAGAAGCAACCCATAAGAACTAACAAGCACTTTGAATCTCTAGACCTTTCAACCAGGGAAGTAAAACCTTATGTTCCCTCCATTGAGTCACCTTCTGTTTTAAAATTAAACTTTTACCTTTATATTTGAAGTATGTTTATCTTGGTGTAATCATTTCATCATTTTTTAATACAAAAAAAAAGAAAAGAGCTTGGTGGATCTATTAGGGAGATACAAGAAGGTTATCAGATGGACTATGATCGATATCAAAGGAATCAGCCCCTTTATATGCATGTACAGAGTTTGCTAGAGGATTGCCATAATAACTCTGTAGAGCAACAAACAAGATTAAATCCCATTATGGAAAAAGTTATGAAGAAAGAGATAATCAAGTGGCTTGATGCTGGAATCATTTACTTAATATCAAACAACTCATGGGTAAGCCCAAAACAATGTGTTCCAAAGAAATGCGGAGTAACAGTTATAGTTAATGAAAAGAATGAACTCATTCTCACAAGAACAGTAACTAAATGGAGAGTTTGCATATATTATATAAAGTAAGCAAAGCCACAAGGAATGATCATTTTCCATTACCTTTCATAGATCAGATGCTGTACAGACTTGTTGGAAATGAGTACTACTGTTTCTTGGACGGATACTCAGGTTACAACCAAATTGCTATGGCACCGGACGATCAGGAGATGACAACGTTCACTTGTCCCTATAAAACCTTTGCCTTTAGAAGGATGTCATTTGACCTGTGCAATGCTCCAACAACTTTCTAGAGGTGTATGATGTCTATTTTTTCAAATTTGGTTTAACAAACACTTGAGTTATTCATGAATGATTTTTCAGTTTTTGGGGAATCATATGATGACTGTTTGCACTAGAAAATATGCTTAAGAGATGTAAAGAGACAAACTTAGTGTTAAATTATAAAAAGAGTCCTAGGCCATAGAGTCTCTAGAAAGGGAATAAATATGGATAAGGCAAAAGTAAAAATGATTGATAAACTTCCACCCTTTAATTTTGATGAGAATTGCTTCACAGCCTTTGTTGAGTTGAAAAAAGCCCTTGTTACTGCACTAGTTATTGTAGCACCCGATTAGAATATGCCTTTTGAGTTGATGTGTGACGCTAGTGACTATTCTGTTGGAGCAATGCTAGGGCAGTGGAAAGGCAAGATTTTTCACTCTATTTATTATGCCAGTAAGACACTAGCTGATGCATAACTCAACTATACTACCATTGAAAAAGAGTTGCCGACAAATGTTTTTGCATTTGATAAAATCAGAGCTTATTTCGTTGGCACCAAAATGACTGTTTATACTAATCATTCAGCTATAAAGTATTTGATTTCAAAGAAAGATGCCAAAGTAAGGTTGATTAGGTAGATTCTTTTACTACAAGAGTTTGACCTAGAAATTAAGGACAAAAAAACTAAAAATCAGGTAGCAGATCATCTCTCAAGGTTCGAAGCAGATGCAAGCACTCTAAGTGAGACATAAAAGAAACTTTTCCTATTGAGCAGTTGCTGATGATACAACATATAAAAATGCTACAGTAATAAGGATTTCCATGGTATGAATATTTTGCTAATTACTTAGTGAGTGGATTACTACCACCTTATTTGAGCTACTAACAGAAGAAGAGATTTCTCCAAGATGTTAGAAATTATCAGTAGGATGAGCCTTACTTATACAAGATATGTTCAGATCATGTAATTAGAAGATGTGTTCCTAGTGAAGAAATTTTAAATATTCTGCAGTCTTGTCATGCTGCAACATATGGTGGACACTTTAGAAGATACATAACAACAACAAAAGTTCTTCAACATTGGCCCTCTATTTTTAGAGATGCTTATGAGTTATCCAAAAATTCTTGATATTAACCCTATATAATGTCCTCGTATCCAATAAATAAAGACAGATCAGTTTTGATGCAATCGGTGAGAGAGTTAATTATCTTTAGTTTTTATACAAATTCTTTGAACTTATCAAATTTTCGTGGCATTCAAACTCTTGATTTATCAATCAGATCATTCATAATTGATTGTGGCATCTTCACATACCAAGGTTCATGCTTTCATTAAGCATTGGGTTGCGGTTCTATTCAATTTTAGGTTTAGATTCAATCTTGGGGACTAAATTGATTAGGGTTGCGTCAATTCCTGGTGGGGTTTGTATCACTTTCCTATTTACTTAGCATAAGATTCTAATTTGATTTAGATTCTTTTCTATTTGTTTAGATTTAGATTCTGATTTGATTTGATTTTAGTTTAGGATTTATTTCTAAAAATTCTTATATGTACTCACATCCAATAAATAGAGACAGATCAGCTTTGATGCACATGGTGAGAGAGTTTATTTTCTTTGGTTTTCAAACAAACTCTTTAAACTTTTCGTATTTCTACAGCGTTCAAACTCTTTACAACAGATCATCCATAACTAATTGTGACATTATTAACAAAGCTTGACTTATCAATCACATATTATTTTTTTATTTATACTTATCACGTGAACCAACAAACAAAATTCCCGGCTTTTCCCCTAATGTAATGTGACATTATTAACAAAGCTTGGTAAACAAAGACAAAAAGATTAAATATGTCTGCTATCTCCTATATGCTGGCTGCATAATGCATGAGCACATGTCCCCTTTCTTTGAATTTTGTGCATGCTGAAGCAGAGCCTTTTTTAAAGCTACAATTAATGGCCTATAGGAGCAAGCATGAGCGGAAGTGCGAAATCCCTTCTCCTTAAAAGAAAATATTCAAAAGCCGCCAACTTTCGGCGCCCTCCGCAAATTACGCATGCACAACTCAAGATTATGTCGTCATCAAATCAAACCCCACACATAATGTAACCAAATGTAAGTAACCAAGAAGGCGATCTTAAACAAAAAAATTCATAAAATTATCAAAATAACAATTCAAGCCAATCCCCAATTACACATTATATTACTATCAAAGAAAGTTTATGTGCAGCTAACAATTACGTGTAAGTGCCTTGCTTGTACTTGCGAAAGAGGTCTTCAGTTTTGGCGTTCCTAAAAGCACAACATCCAATCAGATAAACCCATATCAAAGCAACAAGAATAACGAGTAATATGATATCTACTCTTCTCCACTCCTTTTTCAGATTAGCAAGTAATCCTGCTTTGCATGAATCAAAATTATAGCAAAGCCGCATTTGGTCATTGCTCCACTGCAGGCAATCCATGTCCGCCGCATTGTTAATTGGACTTATCCAATATGTTGGGTTTACAAATGTGTAACCACACTCTGTCGGAGGCTTACAACATCCAGACTGTAAAGAAGAAAAATAAATAAATAAATAAAATAAAGCACAAAGGCATGCAATAAAGATAAAGACGAAGAAAATCTTTTTGAATAGTAGATTTGAAATTTGGTTTTCCAAATCTAATACATTATTTTTACTTTATTAGCTACTTCTTCATTGTTCCATGGGCGTGTGTGTTAGCCTAAAGGGCTACACATAATGTAATTTTGATGACAACAAACATGTGTATTAAGTGATTTAATAAATAATGTATTTCGAAGGGTAGTATTTATGCAAGTGAATCAAGTAAAATCAAGCTCAAGACACTCAACGGACAACGGCAAAGTCAAGAATAAAGTTTGGAGCTTAACGAATAAATTATTGCGATAAATGCATGATTTAGCATTTGAGAAGCTTAAGAGATTTATTTAAATAATTACTTTTCATAAACTAAAAGGTTTTATTTTTATAAGGTAGTGTATTTTGTGGATTTGAATAATTTGGACTTAAATGAAAAGTTTTGCGATCTTTGATTTCGATAAGTATTATTTTGAATTTTAGGAGTTGGACTTTTTTGCAAATATTTAAAATGTTTTAGGCCATACTATGATTTTATGAACATTTTGGACTAAAGTGAAAAATTTTGAGAACTCTGAAAAATATAGGTATTTTGTAAAATTTTGAAAAAGAACCTCTTTGAAAATAATAATATATTTGGGGCCATATCATAATTTCATAAAGTCTTGAAATGACAATTATTATTTGAAAATTCTGAAATTAGACTTATTTGTAAAGTTTATGACGTTTTGGGCCATAATATAATTATAGAAAGTTTTAGGCCAAAGTGTAATTTTAGTGAACAGTATTCTTATAGCAAAATTCAAAAATAAGTGTAATTTTGGTGAACAGTGTTCTTATAGCAAAATTCAAAAATAACGGTAATATCACTGTTACAAGTGGTTAGCCGGATAAATCAAGCGGCTAACCGTTTGGTTGCGGGAATTTACCTATGACGGCTAGTTTTTTGGCTCTAATTATAAAAATTCAACTCCAACTTCATTTTAAGAACTAATGCAAGCATAAACAAGATCATATAACATATATTGAGCTTCCAAATCGCAAATCATCATAGATTGAATCATTTTTGTGCTATTATTTGTATATCCACTCTTAAAGAGAGTTTTTATTGTAATTTTCATTTCACATCAAATTGAGAGTGTACAAGTGTGAGAAACACTTGGGATGAAGAGATTGGGGAGATAATCTCTTGATTGTAAAGGTTCATTGACACCTTGGAAGTCAATTGTAAGAACTTGAAGCCTTAGGAGGCTTGAATAGTGAAATCCTCGAGCTTGGTTGGCTTGGAGGCGTGAACGTAGGCGGGGATTGCCGAACCATGTAAAAATCCGTGTATTTGTTTTTCTCTTCCCTTACTCTTTTATTATTATGCTTGTTTGAATTTATTGTTTTCTATTCCATTAAGGCATTAGATTGATTTGTTGTGCGAATTGTATTGCATAAATTATAAAATCCCAATTCACCCCCCTCTTAGGTTGCGTAACTTGCATTTCAGTGTGGATTAGCTTAATTAATGGGTAAGAATTATCCTCTGCTATAAAATTACATTCATAATCATAAAGAGGAATATGTACGTTAAAAATTAAAATTTTAATCAGAATTTAACTTTAGAGTTCTAATAAATCTTAATTTCTAGAAATTAATGGTAAAAAAATTAAAATTAATGGTAATCGAGAACTTAATTAATTATAATTACCTGTAAAGGGGTAATATGTGCATTGAAGAAATCTTGAGCCATCTTATAACTCTGGTTCAACTCAGGGCACATCTGTGTCGAGCTAAGATAGCTTTTGATCCGATCCCATTTGTAAGGACTTCGAACTCTTCTACGTAACCATCCAGAAAAATCATCCAGGCGGTATTCCAAGTATGCTCTACTCGGTGCAAGGTAACCTGAGCCCTTAATCATAACCATGTAAATGAAAACAACTAGACAAGCCAGCAATATTATAAGAATGAGCATGGCAACGAGATAAAGTATAAGGAGCCAAGGGATGCGCCAAAATCCTCCAATAAATGCTGCTAGAGCCACGACTAGAATCAAGATTCCCAAAATAATGACTGGCCATTGTAGAAGCTTGACACAAGAATTATCTGCCTCGGTGGCAAGCCAGATTCTAGCACCGATGACTGGGATTGAAAGAAGTACGGCAACTAAGTTGATGGGTGGCCATTGTAGAAGCTTGACACAAGAATTGTCTGCCTCGGTGGCAAGCCAAATTCTAGCACCGATGACTGGGATTGAAAGAAGTACGGCAACTAAGTTGATGGATCCGATTACATTGTTGCTTAGTGCCATATTTTGTAGAGAACCAGCTAGAGATCGAAGTGTATATAGATCTTTCATGGTGATAATTTGTTTGTTGTTATTGTAGAAATATTATACAACATACTTAAAGAGTAAAGATCGAGATATCGAAAAAAAAGTGCTACAATTTAATTAAACATAAATTAAATTGTATAACTTATTCCCTTCTTTGATGGTAGGAAGAGAAAAAGTTATGTTAATCTTACTTGTTTTATATTGGAAGTTCAAGAATCTTAAGTTATATCTTAAGACTTATTAGAGATTGAGTTGGTATTTCAAAATACCCTTATCCCACGTTGCTTAGATAAGAGAGCTTTAGTTATTTTATAATTATAATTCAGATTTACAAGGGCTAGGGTGTATATATTTAAATAGCAAATTGCACCACATAATTGTCATTGAGAAACAATTATCTTATACTGAGTCAACAATTTATGCTTTTGAAAGTTCAGATGCTGAACCAAGAAGAAGCACAAGGATGAGAAAAGCCACTAATTTTGGTGATGATTTCTATGTTTTTCTTACTGAAAATTATCCTTAGACTTTTGCAGAAGCTATAACTTCTCGAGATGCACCATTGTAGAAAGAAGCTATCAATAATGAATTGGATTCCATCATGAGCAACCATGTATGGGAGTTAGTTGATTTGCCTCTAGATACAAAACTTATTGGGTGCAAATGGATATTTAAAAGAAAATTAAAAGCTGATGGATCTGTTGATAAATATAAAGCAAGATTGGTGGCCAATGGGTTCACACAAAAGAAATACATAGATTATTTTGACACATGTGCTTATGTAACTCGGATTGCATCCATAAGAGTTTTGATTGCTCTAGCAGCAATTCATAATCTACATATACATTAAATGAATGTTAAAACTGTCTTTCTCAATGGAGACTTGGATTAGAAGATCTATATGGATCAACCTCAAAGTTGTGTAGTTCCAAGTTCTGAGCATAAGGTGTGCAAATTGGTTAAGTCTCTTTATGGCTTAAAACAAGTGCCAAAACAGTAGCATGAAAAATTTGATTAGTGTCCAATGGATATACGATTAATGATTTAGATAAATGTATCTATTCTAAATTCGTTGACACCAATACCTTTGTCACCATATGTCTATATGTTAATGACATGCTTATTCTGAGTTCTAGTACTAGAACTATTGATCAGACCAAGATGTTGCTTGCCTCTAACTTTGATATGAAAGATTTGGGAGAGGCAAATGTTATTTTAGATATCAAGATTACAAAGACTAGTGATGGTCTCATATTGTCACAAGAGCACTATGTTGAAAATTTGTTGAGGAGATTTGGATATTATTATTGTAAGACAGTTTCCACTCTTTATGATGGTAATACCCATCTGAAGAAGAACATTGAATATTGTGTTGATCAAGCGAGATATGCCCAATTAATTAGTAGCTTAATGTACTTGATAAATAGTACAAGACCGGACATTGCATTTGTTGTTGGCAGATTGAGTAGGTATACTCAGAATCGAAACCAAGATCATTGGACTACAGTGGCCAAAGTGGCAAGATATTTGAGGGGTACCAATGATTACAGGCTTCAATATAGTAGATCTCCACCTGTACTTGAAGGGTATAGTGATGCAAATTGAATCTCTAAGTCAAATAAGTTCAAATCCACTAGTGGTTATTATATCTTCACCCTTGGTAGAGGTGCGGTATCTTGGAAATCATCCAAGCAGACATGTATAGCTCGTTCTACCATGGAGTCTGAGTTAATTGCTTTAGAAAAAGCTTGTTCAGAGGCTGAGTGGTTGCGAAACCTCTTGGAAGATCTTCCCATTTATGCTCATCCTCTTGCTGATGTGCCAATTCATTGCGATTATCAAGCCGCTATTGCAAGAACTGGGAGTAAGATATATAATGGAGAGAATAGACACATACAGATGAGACATAATATTGTTAAGTAGCTGCTAGAGTTATGTGTTGTGAGCCTAGACTTTGTAATGTCAGAGTTGAATTTGGTCGATCCTCTGACAAAACCACTAAACAAAAGTTTAGTAGCAATCACGTCGAGGGGGATAGGACTACTGTTTAGATCAAAAGACAAAAGTAATGGTAACCCTACCTATGTGATTGGAGATTCCATGAATTAGGTTCATAAGGGTAAAAACAAGTTACTTGTTATCTTGTAGCATTACTGATATATTGTAATCTTAATTTTATTCAATAAAGATTTTCTTTATTTATAAGTCCTCCTTATGTCGAGATAATGATTATTACAGTGATTTAGGCTGAGCAATTGAGCTCTTAATAAACTCCGTAGCCCACATATTGTGCATAGTGGTGTGTCAAAATTGCATGACACACTTGATAGAGGTTCACCTTTGTGAGTGTGGAATTGGGTCGGTTCCTATGAGAGTTAGACATGCTTCTCTAAAGCACTCATGAATCCACAGGCACAAGGCCATTAAAGTGCCAAACTGCAGGACAGCTAAACACAATGAGAGTTTAATGTGAGCCTCTAGTCCTCTGCTTTACACAAAAGGAATATTGGTTCATAGAAACTATATGTTTCACCAAGTTCTTATGAGACACCATTAGTTGTTCAGTGGCTAGTTCATAGCTCAAAAGGCACCCGTTCATATGCATTAAACTTTATTGACAAGGATGAAGATGAATAAAATTGAGTATTTTGAATATGTGGGAATTGTTGGAGATTGAGTTGGTATTTCAAAATACCAATATCACACATTACTTAGATAATAAATCTTTAGTTGGTTTATATATAGAAACCAAATATGGTGTGGTAACAAGCTCATAAAGAGGAGGTCCGCGTGCACGAAACCAAGCCCAAGAGAGGACCCCATTACGGGAATTTATTAACTAGGCAC
This sequence comes from Citrus medica, assembly GCA_002013955.2. NCBI lineage: Eukaryota > Viridiplantae > Streptophyta > Magnoliopsida > Sapindales > Rutaceae > Citrus > Citrus medica. The sequence continues at coordinate 45,435 of MKYO02021457.1, read as the reverse complement.
TCGCGCCCAATAACTCATGCACGGGGGGTACCCCCTAGCGAGGGTGATGTGTATGTGCGCGAGCGTGGCCACGTTTTACAATTTTTCCCATTACTTTAATTATTTTAATCAGAATTATATTGAGAATTTGACTCCTCATCATATTTATTTATAATTCAGATTTAAAAGGGCTAGGACGTATTTATTTAAAGAGCCAATTGCACCACACAATTGCTATCCTAAAAAAATTGCTTTGCTCTCTTTTCTATGTTGTTACCGATCGTCTTCATTCTTGTCAGTTTTGTTGTTCTAAATTATCGTGTTGAGTACAACATTGCGATATTAGTCATTGTATCCTAGAGACCAAACCGCCTTCGTTCATCCTTCTTGCCCCGAGATATTGTATCGTGAGGCGCAAAATTTGGTTTTAAGGACAGTGCTCACACATGCCTTGACTGTTTCGTTGTTTCTATCCAATTTTTGAAGTTTACTACCGTTCTTTTTCTAACAAGACTAACTATAAAAGAGTTTCTAACATAGTTAGATGAAGCTTGCGATAAGTTTTTTATATCCATCACAAAGTGGCGATGAGTGAATAGACTAGAAGACACCTTTATGAAATTAAATTAGTGAATGTAGGGAGCTTTTAATACTTGAACAACTATATTTGGAAGTATAATTTTATTGATTATTTAATTATTTTACATAGGGTATCAGAACTTATTTTTATTCATATTGTTTACTACATATGGTTCCCAGTTGCTTTCGTAAAATTTTTGTTCAAATAAAGTTTGATAATGATACACAATTTCGTTAAGAAATAAATATGCTTTTCATAAGTATATTAGGAATTCAAGAGCATATTTTTTTGGATAAGTTTGGATTACGGAGTTTTACTTTTGGTTTTTGGCTTTACCAAAAGCATAATTTTTTTACCGCTGCATGAATATGTTTTACAATACTTTGATTATGTAGCTGTTATCACATTTGGCATTTTTGTTGAGAGCATAGAATAAAGACAGTTTCTTAATAAAGGTGGGTACTTAGATTCATTCAATTGAAGGTATCATGACATAACTAGGAGTGCCTTTAAGTATAGGCGAATAAGGCGGTTGCTTAAATCCCCAAATTTTAGGAAGGTCTCTTTTTTTGAGTATTTAACTAATAATTCTCCAATTAATAAAAATTTAAAAAAAAATTATGTATGATAGTAAAGTCTATTAGACATCTTTTTAACTAATAATTATCCTATAATTAAGAATTATTTTTTATAAAATAATCTATATTTGGTAATCTTATTGTTAAAGAGATATAATTAATAATACTGGTTAACCATTGATTCATTCATTATTAGTTTTTCCAAAAAAAAATTTACCTTTTTTCAGTTTTTAAAAAATCTTAATTATTTAATATTTAAAATCTTAAGAACCTTATAATCTAAAAAATTATAGATGAAATTTTTTTTTGCTCTCTTCTCTAAAAAGAAAATTATTACTTGCATTATTCATCCAAAAAGTAAAAAAATTAGTTTTTTGAAATTCAAAATCCATATTCATTATCTAATCATCAATTCATTATCTCAACTTTTTATATGCCACCATTCTAAATATTCTATTTGAAAATAGTATCGTTCTCATTTATTTGTTTGTTTGTTTTTGTAAAAGTTCTAAAGAAAATAAATTTTAGGTTTTGTTTTCAAAACTTTTTAGGATCTTCTTGATTATTTTTTTAAATTCAAAAATTAAAAATAAAATGAATTTTGTGCTCTTTTATAATTTTTCTTGAATATTGAAGTCTCTAAATAAAAAGAGGCACCATAAAATAAATTTACCAAGGTCCCAAATATTCTAAAACCAGCCCGTACATATTCACATAAAGATGTTACAAGTTGGAGCTATAGATATAATTGTTTATACATAAAGCTTTATTCTTGAAATATTAAGACCATTACCAGTGCGAGGCATATGTGAGTGTTTAAATTTGACCATTTTGACAAATGGTTTCCTTGGATAAAACTTTCTCACCTGGAAATTGTGTCTTTTATGTTACCATTTTTAAGAATCTTTTTTTTTAATTGAATAATTGAAATATATAATTATGCATGTGATTACAAATAGGTTTTTTCTTTTGAGATTTGGATATTGATTTATGTCTTCTATTTATTTTATGGTTAGACATATTATTTAAGAATTAAAAATTCATTTTAGTGAAATTGAACCCGTGATATATATTTAATGTCATTATTGTAAATAGTTTGAGAATTGCCATAACATCTTAATGTATTATGATAAAAAAATGTAATGCAAGATATAGATTAACATTTTTTATAAGGGATTACAATTTATCGTTTTCGCTGCATATGTAATCTTTTTTTTTCCATAAAAAAATTGTACTTAAGTTTTGATTATGTTAAAGGGAATATTGACATCAACTTCTAGCCTATTATTTGTGCCTAATTATCTTACTTTTTGTATTGAGATGATGCCACTTAAGTTTTACTGTTGTATCTTGAAAGTAGCCATAGAATTTTAAGATATAATCACGTTTGATGAAGTATATAATATCATATAAAGATATATAAATGGCATCAAGTGTTTTGCAATTAGTCATTAAATAATTATTTGGCCTTATAAAGAGATAATTATTTTATTGATTTAATTGGAATAAGATAGTAAATTGGACATCAAATTATGAAATTTCCTAGGCCCGTAGGTATGGAATTTTCTAATTTTTATGTCTATATTTGCTAGTCTTATTATTAAATGTTCATATATATTTAATATGTGAATAAAGATATGGTAAACTTTGAATTTACTGTTAAATTAACATTGGTTAATTTTAAAATTCTTAATTCCGTTGCATGAAATGTATTATCCTAATTGATTGCATGATATTGATATATGCTGTTTAAAGTTTTTAAAATTGGGTGGGAGGTATAATTTTATTTGTGCTTGAAGTAAATATAGTTAATTAATTTGAATGGTTTAAATAAGAATTTTTTTTTTAATTTTAAAATATTATACAAAGAAAAATTCAATTTTTTAAAATTAATATATATATGACTGTATAGAGTAATAAAATATCTGAAGTAATTGTTATAATGCAAATAACTTCACTGCATTTCATGGGTGCAATAACATTTTATGACCCCTGGAAAATTTAGGTGCAACAAAAGGCGGTGCCGCTTTGTGCCCATCATTGGGCTTTAGAAAATTTTTAAGCCCATTTTGATATTTGGCATATTATTGATTTGATTTATCATAAAAGCCCCTCCTATATTACAAAATACCAACAATATCAAATGTTGAAAGTACAATTTTGACTTAGTCCCTGTGTGGCTTTCTTCTTTTCTAATTCTTATTTCTTCACTCTCCCAAAAAAAAGAAAAAATCAAGGGTTTTTATGATTCTTCACTCTTCTTTCTCTCTAAAAAGAATCAAATAAGTGTTTAAAGTTTCTAAAGTCTAATAATGTAAATTAGCTAGCTACTGATTTGCTTAAGGTGCTTTAATTATTTAGGTAAGCCACTCTTAATTGATTATCATTTCTTTAATTTTTTTAAGGAATTTTATTAGGTTAATGAATTAAGGTTATGTTCTAAGGAACTCCAAAAAATCGAGGATAGTTGTAAGTGTATTGATTGAAAATATTTCAATTAATTAGAATTTTGGTACTTGTTATTTATTAACTTTTTAAAAATATTATTATTTAAACTTAGCCCATCCGACATTAAATTCCTTGCATTGCCATTGGGTGCAAAAATGATTTTGAGAATCTATTAAAATTGTTTGAAATGTAATAAAATTTAGTTTTCCCACTGTGTTATATTGTAACTTGGTTGCTATACTATGTTTATTACAAGAATTTTGTATTGGGTTAGAGAATTACTTCTTAAATTTATGAGTTTGGTTTCTTTGTCCTTTTCTTTATTCTTTTTATTTATCAAGTGATAGAATGTGAACTATACCCTCATCTTAAAAAATTATAGTATGCTGAAGTATACTCTTCCAGGAAATCGGCACGCATCATGTTTCTCGAAAATATAATCAGGAGAATTATTTCACTCTAAAAAATGGAAAAAAAAAAGAATATTGCAATATTTAAGCAAATTGCATGGACATAACTAAAGAAAACCAAAGATATTATTGTTCCCAATTCGTTGGATCAACAGTGAAGCAAACCTATCTATCAACCGGATTGCATTTATAATAAAACAAAGAAGAAAACAATAGTTTGCTGGTAAAATAAATAGAAGAGAGAGAGAAAAAATATAAATAGAGTTAATTTTATTTGTATTTATTTTTAAATGTAATTATAATATAATAAATTTTTTAATAAAATTAATAAAGTGATGCCAAGAGTCCAATGTAAATTTTAACCCATTTCAATGGTAATAAAATTTTTTTTTATCGGCATTTGAATGGTAATAATTTACCAATCGAACCAATCCGCATTATTCGGATGCGATACGTGCAGAATCTTTTGTGAGTTAAATAACCTCACCAAAAAGATATCTCATAAAACTCCACATTTTTATTTTTGCAATTTTAACCATAAATATTTTAAAAAAACAAAACGATACCGTTTCAAACTCCATTTTCAATGCCATTAAAAATAGGGCTCTGAATCTCTTATTTACGTTTTTTAAACTATAAAATACATGACGTACTTGTACCTATTGTAAGTTCAAAATCATTAGTAAAAAAAAAAAAAGATAAACAATCCCAAAGAAGGTTCTAAAAAACTTGGCAAGTGCTTAAATGATTTAGATTATGGAGGGCATTCCAAACTCAAACAGAAGTTTTACCTAGTCATCTAAGAAATTATTGAATTTGAAGAAATACTTTATTTTAAGAGTGAAAGTTAATTCTTTTAGAGAAATAAATTTAAAATTAAGGGTTTTGTTGAGGAATAAAAGTGAAGAAAAATATTATAAGTTGATAAAGTTACAGAACGAGAAAGTTAAGATCATATAGAGAGAGAAAATTAAGATATGGTCAGGGTTTTCTAAATGTGTAAAGTTATTTATATAATTAAAGTATAAAAGGAGCTCTCTAAGAAAGCTCTCATGGAGACATGATCTTTCCCATGTATTTTACCATTTCTGAGAAAATTAAGATATGGTCAGGGTTTTCTAAATGTGTAAAGTTATTTATGTAATTAAAGTATAAAAGGAGCTCTCTAAGAAAGCTCTCATGGAGACATGATCTTTCCCATGTATTTTACCATTTGGGAGGATACAAGTATAATTTTATAGTTAATTTTCTTTTTGCAATGGACAAGGACAATTTTACACCCAATGTCTCATTCAAAAAAGGGACATGGATTAGGCGGAACTCCAATCCTCTCTCCATTTTCCTTTTCTATTTTTAATTTTTGATTTTTATTTTTTCTAAAATTATAATTTAATACATGAAAATTTTAAATTATAAAAAATAGATGTAAATAACGAATATCATAATATTTATCAAATAATATAAATATTATTTTTATTATGACTTTGATGTAGTTTGTCACTATTACTTAGTAAAGAATGACAAAGATCATTTTATTGATTATTTATATTGTGTGACTTTTATAATAAATTAATTTTTATGCAAGGGATATTGCTAAGCTTTACTTTAGAATAATTTATAGATTATCTTGTAATAGTGATGACATTAACTTAATTTGATGGTAATATAATTTTATATTTAATTTTTTTATTTTAATATGATTAAATAAAATTTAAAAAATAAAAATATAATAGTTATTGAGAAATTGAGTATCCCAAAAATTGACTTTTTTTTTTTTTTGAAACAGCGTTTCCTTATTGGAAAAAACAGAAGGTTACATAAGTACTGCAATATTTGCAGGAGGGTCTTCTAACCAAACAAGATCGTCAATCAAAGAGAGTGCCAATTTTGCTAATTGATGAGCAACTATATTACAATTTTTAGAAACATGTTTGACTTGACAATTCTTTTTTTCCATGATGCTTCCGATATCTGAAATGATTCATTCAATCTCCTTCCTCTTGGATAAGACGCCTATAATTAAATGTACAACATTCACCGAATCAGATTCCACAATCAAAGGAGATAAGCCTGAATCTATTGCAGCTTGGTGCCATCTAGAACAGCTTCAGCCTTTGCAAACTCGATGTCGTCGAGAGAGCCAGCCTTAAAATCACCCTTGGAAATTTCTAATTATTGCACCCAAACCTGTAATTCCATTGAAGACGTCAATCGCTGAATCTGCATTCAATTTGTACCGGTAGTTATCTGGTGGAATCCAACTAACATCCTTCTTGATTGGAGGGGCTAGTAACTCTGGAATTGGAGAAGCTTGAGCAGTGGTGTAGGAATTCAAAGCAGCTTCAGCCTTGCAAAGGACATTCTTTGGGTCCATCTTTTGATGCTGATAGAGCTGTGTGCTCCTGTAATGGCAAATAGACTAAAGATGGCAAATGGGCCGGGCGGCATATGGCACGGTACGGCATGAGTATGTTTCAGTTGGGCACGCGGCACGACAAGCACGTGGACCGTGCCGAGTCTTAAAAGCACGGCACGATTAAAGATGGGTCAAAGCACGACACGTAATAAGCACGCTTCATTGGTGGGTTAGCACGCGGCCCATGAGCCATCAATAATAGCACGTGAGCCAAAGTATATCAAAATAAAATTTTTAATGAAAAGTAAATATAAAATATTATGATTTTACAAATATCTTGAAATTAATTTTTTTAAATATATTTGTTTAGCATAGGCTTTTTTAAATTAATTGAGGTCCTAGTTAAAATAAATATTCTAATTTTTTATGTTTATAATTTATTAAATAAATAAATAAATATCATGATTTTATAAATGATTTCATTTATAAAATCATAACTTAGTTAATAGTTAATAGAGATATGTTTCATTTGTGAATGAAATATTTTTCATATTTATGCACAAAAAAATAAAATTATGAACGAAATATTTTTATGATAAATTAAAAATTACATTTGCATTCAATGGAGTTCAAGTACAATTATAATATTAGTAGTTCAAATAAAATTAGGCGTAATTGTTATTATAAGATTGTAATTTTATTTTTCATTAATCATTACTATGATATATGAGATTATTATTATTATTATTATTATTATTATTATTATTAAACTGATGAGTCTAAAAAAATACGTCAGGCATGTGAGCTTGAATAAAATATGTTAAGTACGCAAATTTTTGTAGACATGCTGGACATGTGAGTTTAAAAAGAGAGAAAAAAAGTTAGTGAGTTTTTTTTAGGCCCGGCCTACGTACGGCTCTTGTGGGCTGAAGTTTGGTTTTCCTCTTTTGACAGCGAAGATTCCAAATACATTTCAAAAAGAGAAAAATCTATTTGAGAGCTATTCTTTATATAAGCAGCCAAATTTGACAACTTCCATGCCTTCATCGCAAACTTACAGCCAAATAGCACATGAAAGGTATCATCAACAGCACTACAACATCATTGGCAAATTTGGAGAATCCACTACCTTTCGTTTGAAAAGATTATTTGAATGTAGGGAGTATATTACGTAGAGCTCTCCAAAATATATATATATATATTGACTTTAGATGAAATGGATAAAAGCCAAGAGCGATACCACCAATTAACAGAGCCAAAAGAGCTTGAGGGGGAATTAGGATAAGCAAGCCTAAGGGCCACTTGGTAACCATTCTTAACTGTGTAAAATCTCCTTTTTTTCATAGTGTCACACTAAAGTATCATTTGTAGGAACTCGTGGCAAAGGGATTTTAAGAATTAATTCGGCATCAATAGGAAGAAAATTAGACTTTATAAACTGCTTATTCCACTCATTGCCATTGATCAACAGGTCTCAAACTTCAGAATCACTCGACAATGTCTTCGGGGATATAGGTTTAAAGGATAAAGGCCTTGGCATCCAATTGTCTGTGTAAATAAATATGCTCCTACCATTGTCAACCTTCCATCTTGAACTAGTTGTGATAACCTCACAGCCCCATAGAAAACTCTTCCATACACAAGATTTATTTTGCAACTTAGGAAGTCTATATTGGAGAAATACCTAGCTTTAAGAACTTTAACAGTACTTCCTTTCCCCCACTTCAGAAGAGTTTGGCCTTCCATTCCTTTAATTTGTTAATGATTATGGGCTTGATCGATTCAAAAAACTAATTTTTATTTCTCCCTACCATAGCTGGCAAGCCAAAGTATTTTTTATGATGAGACACAACATTCAAGTGAAATATTTCTTGAATCTCCCTTATGATATGTTGCTGAACATTATGGCTGAAGAGCATAAAAGACTTATCTAGATTAAAAAATTGTCCCGATGTTGTAGGGGAAATTTACAAAAACAGCCATAATATTTTTACAATTTTTAAATTTAACCCCCCAAATTTTTTTCTATTATAATTAGTTAAATACTGAACTTTTGGACCAAATTGTCCTTGTCACTTTCATCAAATTTTCAAACAATATCACTCTTACAATATTTAACACTCTCAACAAACATTAACACTCTCAACACCCTCAACAAACCTCAACACTCTCAACAAACCTCAACACTCTCAACATAAAATCATCAATTGGAGAGCATTCTAAAGGTAATTTTATGTTCTTACACAAATATAAATTTTTAATGTATTAAGTCTATGGTTTAAGTTCAAAATTGATGTAGATTTTGTTGTAAATGTTATTATTTTTCATTTAAAAAGAAATGTAATTTGTTTAAGTAGTTAGATTTGAGTTGAGAAATAAAAAAAAATCATTAAAAAAGTAGAAGTTCAAGTTAGAAATGAAACTCAGGTTATGTGTGACAGGCTGTGCAACAGGTGCTTGTCGCACATAAATAGCATTTGTATTTTTGTTCGACATGCACGTGTCACACATAATTTAGCCTATCGCACAAAATTATAGTATGTGCGACGGGTACTTTTTAGAGGTCATAACTTATGCTACATGTGTTCGTTTTTTGTGTATCATATACTTTTTCGAAGCTTTTGATGGGACAAATCAAACTCATAACTTTTTCGCCAATCTCCCATATGACCAAACCAAAAATTTGCATCAATTTAAGTGTGACAGACACTTATTGCACATAAAGTTACTTGTGACATCTATGTAAAATGTGTCGCATATTTACTTTATCATGTTTTGTAGTATGTGTATATGATGCGTTTTACATGGATATAGCACAAACAAGGAATATGCGCGACATGCAACTTTATGTGCAATAGATGGTTTTCGCACTTAAATTGACGCACATTTTTGATTTGACACTGGGGGATAACAACAAAAAAAGTTATGAGTTTAATTCGTTTTGTCGTAAGTTTTGAAACAATGTATTATATGCAAAAGTATCGTCGCACATATAACCTAAGTTATGACCTCCAAAGTATCGTCGGCAAAAAAACCGTATTCTTAAAAAAACCAAACCGAACCAACGGTTCGATTCTAATTTCGTTCGGTTTTAATTTTTTTAAAAAACCAAAATATATTATTTATAAAAAAAATTGAAATACTGGTTCGGTATTCGGTTCACTCAACTGAACCGAAAAATCGAACCGAAGAACCAAATCATTGTTGTTATTTTTATTTGTCTTTACAACATTATGTTTATGTAGATGGAGTATTGGAGTTTGGTTATGTATTTTGAAATCTTAATAATTCATATTTTGTGAGTAGTGAGTACCTTAATAGTAGTTAGTAAGATATTAGTGATAAAATGTGTTTTTAAAATGTGTTTTGAATACTTTGTATTTATTGTTAATATTTGTAATTAAATTAGGATGAATTAATTATTGAAAAAAATTATGACATTCATGAGGCCCAATAGGCTAAAAATTTGGAAATTCAAAATAGAATCAGAACCGAAAAAATCGAACCGAACATAACCGATTTAAAAAGATTTGTTTGAGTTCGGTTCTAATTGAATTTGGTTCTTATTCGGTTTTTTTTATAAAACAACCGATTTAAATAAGTTCTGCTTGATTTCGATGCGAACCGAACTGAACCGAGCCATGCCCACCCCTAATTGTAATTTTGTATAATAGGCTGGGCCACAGGTGTCTGTCGCACATAATTTAACATGTCGCACATAACCTGTGTTTCATTTCTAACTCGAATTTCTACTGTTTTTAATGATTTTTTTAATTTCTCAACTCAAATCTAACTACTTTAACAAATTACATTACTTTATAAATGAAAAAGAACAACATTTACAACAAAATCTACATCAATTTTGAACTTAAACCATAGATTTAATACATTAAAAATTCATATTTGTGTAAGAACATAAAATAACATTTACAATGCTCTCGAATTGATGATTTTATATTTTTGTTATGTTGAGAGTGTTGAATATTACAAGAGTGACATTATTTGAAAATTTGATGAAAGTGATGAGGATAATTTGATCCAAAATTTTAAGATTTAGCTAATTATAATAGAAAAATGTTTAAGGGATTAAATTAAAAAAATGTAAAAATATTATGATTATTTTTATAAATTTCCTTGTTGTAGTGTAAATATCAAACAGTCTCTTTAAATGACAGCAATGGACAGCAGAAGCTGTACAAAAGATTAAACTGTCAAAAATTTGACTGTCAAGGCTTGGAAATAGATCATATTTAAGACAAAAAGAATCATTAGAGGATTCCATTCTCTCTCTTCAAATAATTTGCTAGAATGGATATAAGTAGAGGTGGCCAATGGGCCGGACGACACGAGGCACGGGCACGGGCACGACACGTGTCCATACAGTACGACACGGCACAAGCATGTTTCGGTAGAGCACGCGGCACGGCACAACACGCACGTGGGCCGTGCCGGGCTTAGATTTTAGGCACGTGGGCCTTAAAAGCACAACACAATTAGAAATGGACCAAAGCATGGCACGCGAAAAAATACACAATAAGCACGTTTTATTTTTTAATGAAAGTAAACTTAAAATTTTATGATTTTATAAATAACTTGAAATTGAATCTTTTAATATATTTTATTGGTTCAAGTTTTTTAAATTTATTTAATTCTTAGTTTCAAAAAAATTATAATTGATTTATGTTTATAAGTTATTAAATAAATAATTGATATCATGATTTTAATAAATAAAATTATAAATATCATGATTTTATAAATATGTATTAATATTATTATAAACTATGATATATGACTCTACATAATTCCAAGTTAACAATTAAGTTAACTTTTTAAAAAAATTATTATTATTGTTGTTGTTAAGTACTAAAAAAAATTATAATACCATAGAGTCAAACTTATCAACTAATATTACATTCTCTTATTATTATTGAATATGAACTTGAGTTTTGAATTTTTTATTCTATTAAATTTAAATAAAGGCACATAGATAAAAAAAATACATAAACTTAAAAAAAAAATAAAACAATAACTTAGCATGGGCTCTTAAAAAATAAAAAAAATTTAATAGGTTATTTTTTTTAGACACGACACGGTACGGCACGTGTAGGCACAATACGAATGGGCACAAACACAAATACGAACACGTGTGGACACGACACGTGTGCCAAACTGACACAGCACAAAATACATAATAAATGTGGCACAATATGAACACAAACACGCGTAAACTTCCTTTAATGAACCTGAGGCGGCACGGTATGTCCTGTTAGCCATCTCTAGATATAAGACAATCCCTACCCTCCTCTTCCAATGGCCATCCCTGTTTATTTTTAAGGGTTGGAAATAGCGCCACTTAAGAATAACATAATTGACCAATTTAACCTCTAAATAAAGTCCAGCCCCATTCTTTGTCTTACATTTTGTTCAGCGTTATCTTCCTCCCACTCAAACGAACCATGGCAGCGTTAGAAGCAGCAGCAACGTCAATCTTCTTAACCAACTACCCTTTTTCGTTTTCGTGCTTATTTCCCAAACTACCGCACTGTATAAAGCTCCTCCATTCTTCCAATTCTACTCCTTCACTTATCTATAATTTTCCAACACGAAATCTTTGCCTTCAAGTATGCTCAACTTTGCAAGACACAACAGTAGAAACAAAACCAGAACAAACACAGAAACAGAATATAAGGAGAAAGCTATATGTGTTTAATTTACCTTGGTCTTTCTCTGTTGCAGAAATCAAGAATCTCTTTGCCCCATGTGGAACTGTTGTAGATGTTGAGGTTCCTCTCCTCTCTCTCTTTTCGCCTTTTGATTTTTATTTTATTTTATTTTCTTTCTAATATGGGTTCTATTTGTTATGTGTTATAATGCAGATTATAAAGCACAAAGGTGGGAAAAACAGAAACTTTGCATTTGTGACAATGGCTTCGCCGGAAGAAGCTCAGGCTGCCGTTAATCAATTCGACACTCAGGTTCCGTCCTGTAGTTTGGTTAATTGAATTGATTACTATCTTGTATTTTTCTTGTTTCTTATTCATTTATATTCTTAAACGGTCAAAATGACTATTGATATATCTAAAAATTCAGGGCCCTTTAATTGGTTTAAACATAATGATAAAAATCATTTGATCCTTGTTGGTTTGTTTCCGTTTTTGTCTTCTTCTTGTTTCTACGAGTATTGTTAACCACTTTGCAGTAAATTGATATCTTGTTTTGTTAGGCAATTTCTGAGAATGTTTTAGATCTTGATATATCAAATAAATCACACCACACAAAAGGAGAATATTTTAAAAAGGTTTGAGAGATCATTAGTAACGATATCACAAGGATGTATGGTATTAATACCAAATAACCTTTTAAAACTGCCTCCCCAAATCTAATCCTTCAAATCTTTTTACTCTCATAATATTCTGGGTTCTCAACTCTTAGATATACTTGTAGAAGCTGTGTTGTTCTGGGTACAAAACCTTTTTTTAACTTGATGAAGTTGAAATATTATTTCAGTATAAACACCTCTATACTGTGATTTTTTCTGTACAAAGGGGATTATATTTTTCTCCCTCATCTTTCTCCTTAAAGGCCTTCTTTCTGAAATTTGCGGCTTTGCTTTCACCACACACATTTTCTTTATTGCTCATTATCAAACTGGAGTAGAGTCTGAGGTTTATAATATTAGGTGGCTTAGTTTGTGAGGGTGAGAAAAATGTGAATTTTGGAGGATTTTTCTGTCTACGGTACAGCTAAACAAGAATGTAGTATTGCATCAACAACTCAATTGTTTCCTTTATTTTTTGAGTTAGCCTTCTTTTCTAAGCTGTGTTTTCCCTCACTTTATTTCTTCGAGTCAGGCCTTCTTTTCTCAGCTACGTTTTCCCTCACTTTACTAGTTAAGTTAGCCTTCTTTTCTTGATTATGTTTTCCCTTTTAACTTCTTTGATTTTAGTGGGTGAGAACTATCACTTTGAATTTGTGTATATTAATCACCACCAATGGAAAATTATCATTAGGAAGCAAGTTAACTTTGTTTATGATTTCATATTGCAGGAAGTCTCTGGGAGGATTATAAGGGTTGAGTTTGCAAAGAAATTCAAGAAACCACGACCTCAACGTTCTGCAAGTGCCCCTGCTAGAGAAACACAACATAAGCTTTATGTGTCGAATCTTTCTTGGAAAGTTAGATCTACTCATCTCAGAGAATTTTTTTCAGCTAATTTTAATCCTGTTTCCTCCAAGGTTGTTTTTGAGAGCAATGAAGGAAGATCAGCTGGGTATGGCTTTGTCTCATTTGCCACAGAGGAAGAAGCAGAAGCAGCAATTTCTTCTTTGGATGGCAAGGTAACTGAAAATAAGTTATCCGCTCAATCACATTAATTGACTGGGTAAACTTGTGGTTGTTTTCGCAAAATAAGCTAAACTTATTTTTACTTGTTGTCTCTTGCATATGTTTTCTGGATTAGGATTGTGATCCTCCATCCTCTTTGTATGTTTACTTGAAATATTATTGTGGGATAATATGATGCTGCATTTCAGATTATCTAAAATTACCGTGCTGAGTTTACTTTATTATTTTTAATTATTACTTTTTCTTTTTACTTTGCTCATATTCAATTCTCTTAAAGGAAAATCTTCTGTTTGTGTTTGTGGGAACCTGACTCCATGTTTCATGTTTGTATTTACTATATAGATTTGATGTTTTACACATGTAAGATAAAAATGCATATGGAAATTTCTCCAGCTAATGTCACTTTTGGTTGCTTAGTCTGCAATTTCTCTGACTGAACCTTCAGCTTCATGAAATAAATGTTGATCTAAAAGAGAAGTCAGAAATTACATATTGATATTAGTACACTATTGAGGCCCAAGTGTTTGAGATAATGCATCCATTTACAGTTTCAGACAGCTCTGCAATTACCTTTACAAAGTAGCCTTCTGGTGAATAGAGACTAATAACTCATTTTTTTTGGGGGTCTGATAAAATCTCTCAACTTTTAGAAGCTAATTTGAGAATGAAAAGAAAGCAACATAAGGAATATGATAGGATTAGCACTTCTCATAATTCTTTTAGCAGTGAAAGTAGATTTGAGGATGTTATATAGTATAAACTGCTAGAGATCAGGGTTTGTTAGTATTGGGACTTTTTGACATATTATTGCTTGACGTATGTGCTAATAGGAGCCACTGGGATCAGTAACACTTTTAGCTTTCTGGGTTACTTGTCCACTTACTTTCTCTGCACACACCTTGTTGGATTCGGCAAACAGAGGTATCACTGTCATCAGAAAAAGTGACTGAGTTTGTGAGGATGGTAATTAAGTAGTTTGTGAGCTTTCAAGAACTTTTTCCAGCCGTGTAAGTGTAGAATATGGATGACTTTTATGAATTTTGTTTGTGCATTTATTTTAAATAATTGATTAATAATTGGATGAAAATTTTGCTTATGTATTTTACTGCTCTATACTTTTACCAAAAGTTCTACTTTTGCTATTTATTTATTTTTTCAAGAAACAATCCCAGCTTGTCACACATTTTCCTGTGTGCTTCACCGTTCTATTTGTCTGATCAGATGCAGGTTTGATTAATGATTTTATTGCTCCTCCTACAGGAGTTGATGGGGCGACCACTTCGTTTGAAATTCAGTCAAAAGAATGATGATGTATCAGAGAGTAACAAGGAAGAGGAAGATGTATCTGAGGATCAATCTGCAGAGTCATAGCTATTCAAATTTTTGGTGGTTTGCAGATTAACAGCGCCATCAAAATCAGACACGGTAAGCTTATGGCAATCTCACATTAAAGTGATGGAAGACATTCTCTTTGATCTATCATTTTTGCCTTCACTTTCCTTTTCCTTTTTCTCATGTAGATGCTTTATTGACAGTCACCTTATTCTAGTCTTACAAAATTCTTTCTAGAATGAAGGAATATGTTTGTATGCATATTAGTTATGAACTATATAGATAGAAAGTCATTTTGTATCAAAAATTACATAAGGAAACTTTGCAGTGACATTTTGATGATATGAAATATTTTGAGTTCTACCAGAATATTACAATCTAGTTTATTTCTATTTGAATTGGTCAAGAATGAGTCAGTTTATTCTATTTGAACTAGTATAAGCCAAGTCAAAGATGGTTAGTAAAGTAGCCACGTTGTTAGCCACTTTGCTGATTTTTTCTACTTAATTGTTCCTAGTTTTGCTCATGGCAGTTGTAATGCACTTGGATATAAAAACCGTCTGTCATGAATAAAAATCATCGAATAAGTTTATTCCCTCAGTCTTGAATAGTGGGAGGGGCTAACCAAGAGTTAGCAAATCGTGCTTATAGCTTTACTTTTCCTTAAGCAAACAACTGTGTGTGTAACACAGAAATACACATTTATTTTAGAAATTGATATTTCTTCTCAGCACTAGGTCTCCATTTTGGGATCGTTTTGAAATGTCTAAATGTACTTGAGCCGCAAATAGCAAAGTAACTGAATTACTGAATAATAAACCTGCATTGGTACATCTATGAACTTTTTTGGTCTTAGAAATAATGGAAGCAAAAATAATGGTAATATATTTATGCATTTCTTCATGTTTTTCCTCCATTTGGAGCACATATCATATGGGATGTTAGTAATATAGTCTTTAAACATAGACTGCATAGGGGTGGGCAAAATTGGGTTTGAATTAACCTGATCGGGTTTTGGATCAATCAGGTTGGAGAAAAAATCATCCGATATTCGGATCGAATAAAAAATTCGGGTTGAGATCGGATTGGATTTGGGTTAAAATGCATTCAGGTTATGAGTATCCATTCTAAATTTTTGTAGTCTCATTAATTTCAGAAGCAATCAACCATAAGGTCCAAAATAATCAACCTTACCTCATTACATAAATTCGTTTCAATAGAGTCAAATACCATGAAAAATTTGGTGATAGTGACTGTTGAGGTGAAGCAAGTTGCAGCAATTGCAGTAATCGGTGAAGCCAGCAGCAGCAAGCGACAGTGGTCGAGGTGCTGCAGATTGCGTCGGCGCGTCGCAGTTGCAGCGATGGCTTGGCTTTGCGCGGTTGCATCGGTGACTGTTGGAAGCTGCTTTGCGAGGTTGCATCTCCAATCTGTTGGTTGCTGCTTCACGCGATTGCTGTTTGGCGTCTCGCCGTCTCCGATCTCTGAGCTCTAAGTGTGGTGTGAGTGCATGTTTGTGTGTTTACAGATTTTTTTTTATCTTAGATCCAAGATTTGTTTCACGTTGTTTTGTTTGCCACTTTGTTTCATTAACTTTATTTTATTAATTTCAAAGCTAACCCAATCGGTTTTCCGGATTATTCGATCCGAACTCGATATTTTTCCAATCGGATCAGATTGAGTCCGGTCAGATCAGATCAAATATTTTGCACAGCCCTAAGAGTGCAAAAACAAGCCTCAATGATATCATTGCAGAAAAATAAATGAAAATCATTGTCTACAGTTGCAAAGGATGGAAATTAGGAAAAGCTGTATATATACTATTGAAAAGTTGTATATAAGATCAAATCTAGTAATTTGTAAACTTCATGGTTGCTGTGAACTACACGTGATTGGGTGACACTCGACAATGGTAATATCATGATCAGTTTATATACACTATTGGCTTGACGGAATTTTAGGCTTGTTGAACGCAAGTTGAAGGGAACACAAGTTGAAGGGAGAGCATATTATATGGCTATACACAATGTGTTACTGATGAGCTTGCTTTAAATTATTCTCCTGAATACATTCTGGTTTCTTCATTCAAAATAAGTTACTAAATGCCGTTAAATTGCCTAGTCAAGCCTGTGACATTTGGGCTATGCTGGTAAAAGTAGTGTTTACTTAACGAATTAGGGAATTGGAACTCAGAATTGAAATCATTAACATCATTTATTTCATAAAATAAAGGCGAGAACTGAAATCGGAATCGTGGGCCGAACCCAAATTTGAGATTGGGGAGTGGGGTGGGAGATTGATTCCCAAGCCTAACCTTGGGAATCAATCTCCAAATTTCTAGATTTTCCATTTTACTTCATTCAATTTTTATAATTTCTAAATTACTCTCAAATCAACTTTTGTCATTTTTGTATTTTGGTTCTTATGAAAATACCTAAAAATTTTGTATTATTTGCAAATAGATCCGTTAGTATAATTATAATTATTATTATAATAATAATTATAATTATACTAACGGATCTATTTGCAAATAATACAAAATTTTTAGGTATTTTCATAAGAACCAAAATACAAAAATGACNATTATTGTTATTACTATTTTTATTAATATTATCATAATTTAAAATAATAATAATTTAATAATAATATTGTTATTATTATTATTTTAATATAAATATATTAAAATTTATTTATTTTGTTAATATTAATATGTTAAAATTTATTTTTATTATTTTATTTATTATTTATTATTAGTTAAATGTCATTATTATTATTAAATTATATTAAATTTATTATTTTAATTATTATTATTAGTATTAAAATTTATTAATTTTATTGTTTTAATTAATATTATTGTCATTACTTTTTAATAATTTATAACAATCTAATTCATTCCGATTTTGATTCTAAAACAAAGTAAACAAAGTAATGGCAATCCAACTTATTTCGATTCTGAATCCTACAGTTATGTAAACAAATTATTTTGATTTCCATTCTCATTCTAACTTATTCTCATTCCTAATCATTCTAATTCCAATTCATTCCGATTCTTGTTTAATAAACGTAGCAACAGTTGATTCATACCCTGCTTAAATTCATGAAACTCATCACTGCAGTGATTAAGTGGTCACTTAAAGCGAAATAGGACATGCACATTCAAACCATTTCTGAAGGTTACTTTCAATAGTAAATGCTTGTTTGGCTAACCCTGCAAATTTTGGTTAACCAAGTATGCATGATTAGATGATCGAGCCGAGTTAGGCTGAAGTCATTTTTATAAATGTAGTCAATTTAGGGTTAAGTCATTTCGCAAAGTGGTATAACAATTAAGCTCAATAAAGTTTCATTGCTTATAGTTCTCCAGAGTTTGCTCACTTAACTGTGATTCTACTTGGTCGTAGAATCTTGTTTATACATTTGTGAACATCACCAATTGAATGACAGTGCATTTGGCTGCCTCAAGCCACTGTAAACATTTCTCCCACTGTTCAAATTACGTAGGCATTCACAGAAATTGTCATAATGCTTCGATAGAATCTTATCATACATATCGAATTTCTATCATCAATAATTTATCAAAATAAATGTTTGTGTGAAGAAAATTTATTAGATGTCTCTTCACTTATAAGGTAGATTGGTGGTAGTACTTGTGCACATTTAAGTCTTACGAAAACCATAGTACTATATGGGCCTTGAATAGCTAGTTCAGGTGAAAGTGTGCTTGCCTGTTAGTGATTTAAGGATTCATAGACTTCCATCTTTTGTTTGTAGATGGCAAATAGCTAGTTACAGTAAGTGAAACAAGTAGTTTGCAATATTAGTGCATGTTTTTGGATTGTGTGTGTATGGGGTTCATAAGAACAATTCAAATCTATTATGTTTGATAAATATGATTATTTGAGAATCCAGCATAATCTCAAACATACACTTAAGAATCTAGAAGTGGGTATTTGGATTGGGTTAACCCAAGCTAAACTGAACCCGAAATAAATTTGGATTAATCTTTAGAACTCAAACAAGTCAAATTTAGAATCCAAGTGCTTTTAATTTCCGTTCGAGAAACCTGAATCAAATTAAAAAACCAATCAAGTTTGCCCTTTTGAGAGGGGAAATAAAAAAAAAATGAAAGTTAAAGAAAAACAAATGAAATTCCTAATTCCCCCTTCTATATATCACGAAAAACAAATATACACACAAGGCACACCCTAACGGCAGTTACCTAAGCTCACAAATATCCACACCATCGCTGTTGTTGTCACCTCCGTATAGGTGCGTTGGCGCTACAGTCATTGTCACCTTCCTCGTTCGAACTGATTTGCTTCCTCGTTCCAACTAATTTGCTTCCTTATTCGTCGTCCTAGCTACTGTCGTTGTTATTGTCGCTACCTTCGTCTTCGTTCATCATCGTCAACCACGCAAGGTAAGGTTAACTTAAGGCTTTGTTCACCATCGTTAGTTGTACTCGATTTATTTTGTTGTTTGTTAAATTTTTGATGCGCTATCGCAGATAACAATTATGCATACATGCATGTGGAATTCAATCCGAGCAAACCGAAGCCAATAAAAGTAATTCATGCACATGTAGACATAGAAGCTTATGGCCATTACGTGGAGAATAATGAAGAAATTGAATCTAATTCAATTTGGTGGCTTTCCATTTTTTGGCCTTATAACAATTGGCAATTCCACGTGCATGACATCATATATTATGCAAATTAATGTAACCCGTGAATTAGAATTAAAATCCTCTAAGGATTCGGCCAATAATTGCATGCTTAGGGGCATTATATAAAGGCCATCAATTAAGGAAGCTAGGGACGGATTGAATAGAGTGTGCGGCGGCAGAGAAAAAAAAAATTGTGTTTAGGAGAGAAAAGAGAGAGAACTAGGTGGAGATTCAGGAAAGGCTATCTATGCCCAATTGGTTTCATCATTATAGTTTTTCTTTGAAACTTCTAATGTCAATACTTTTTATTTTTGCTTTCTGTTTCATTATGTTAGGCTAGATTCTCCATTTGGTTGACGGTGAATTTAAAACCCTAATATGTCATGTGATTAAAATTGAATTTCTATCATTTAATTTATTTAATTAAGATTGCTTATGTTCTTCTATAATTTATGTTTATAATTTTATTCTTATCTTATTTGAGTAGCCAATTAGATAGGATTTGAATAAATTCTATTGCTACATTAAAATTCTTAATTAGTAATTATCTTGATATTTTAATCATTGGTACCAAATTGGAATAGGTGATTGCAATTGGAGAATATAAACTAGGTTAAATAATCTAAGCTTGTGTGTTTATTGTCTAAATCAATCTAATATCTTTCTCTACTTAATGTTTTCATTATCTTAAATTTAAAGAGTTTTTTTTTAAAATTATTTCTTAGTTAGACATTAGGTAAAGAACTTGTTTGGCCTAATGACATATTAAGGAAAGATAGAGATTAATAGAGCTTATTGTTATATATGATTGATAGTTTCACTAAAAATTGATGATAGAATTGATATATTGATTATGCGTATGTTTGGTGGTAACAAATGATCCTTTGACCAAACTTTTCATCATTATTATTTCTTTATCCTTTAATTAGAGTTTCTATTAAATTATTATTTTCGTAATTTTAGTTTCTTTATTTCTTGCTATTTAATTAAAAATTCATAAAAACCTCATTTTATTTATAGTTGGTATCTTCTTTATTTAGATTAATTTACATTTTTAATAATTATTATATTATATTTTATTTTAAGTCTTTATTTTAGAGTTAAAAATAAATACAACTAGCATAGTTTTCATGGGATTAATCCTTACTCGCTCTGTACTAGTTATTTATATCATTAGTATGGTTTTAATTTTGGTGTACTATAACAACACTACCAATAGTTAAATGCAATAGTTATAAAAATAAGTCCAGAAAAACATTCGATACTCAAAGCATAAATTAAATAATAAAAACAAATTAGATCTCCTAGTTTTATTAATTTAGAGGGTTCCGTTTCGTTCGACCAATTACAAAAGTTAAGCCACGTAGGGCCATACTTGAAAACTTGAAGGATGTGAGGAACAATTTTTTCACTTGAATATAATAGAATTTACTTTAAGCTAACAAGCCCCCTTAAGAATTAAAATAATAATAATAATAATAATAATAATAATAATAATAATAATAATAATATAAAATATTTAATTGTAAGTAATGATGACATAAGCAACGACATAAGTTGATGAGATTGAGGACAAAACTATTTCGAGCACACGGGATGAGGTATATTCAGATCTTATTCAAGCCTATCGGACCCATCACAAGAGCTCGAGCCAAGAAATTCAAGAAGCGGTTAATGGGTTGATTCAAGCAACTTGAGCTCAATCAAATTCGTGGAGGCCTGTTGAAGGAAATGCATGATTCATGCTCTTGAAGTTTCCAAATAATCACTTCCATGAAATAGGAAATTGGCTTGCACATTATGGCGGGAAAATATATTATTTTTCTTTTTCGGATACTTTCCTGTTTCTTAAGGGGGTCTAGTGGAGAAACAAATCAGTTATTTCTCTTTTAATTGCCTAGTTTCTATTTTAATTTATGTAAGGCATTTAAGCCGATTATGATTATGATTTGATTTAAATTCTTTCCTATTTGCTTAGATTATGATTATGATTTGATTTAGATTCTTTCATATTCGTTTAGATTCAGATTCAGATTTAATTTTGGTTTAGGATTTACTTTCAAAATTCTTGTAACCAACCCTATATAATGTACTCGCATCTAATAAACAAAAAAAGAACAGTTTTGATGCAACTGGTAAGAGAGTTAATTCTCTTTGGTTCTTATACAAACTCTTTGAACTTATCGGATTTCTGTGGTGTTTAAACTTTTGACTTATCAATTAGATCATCCATAACTGATTATGGTGTCTTCACATACCAAGGCTTGTGCTTTTAATAAGCATTGAGTCTCGGTTCCATTCAATTCCAGGTTTAAATTTGATCTTAGGGAATAAATTGATTAGGGTCGTATAAGTTCTTGATAGGGTTCGTATCATTTGGTATTAGAGCTTAGGCATCAAGGTCAGATTCATCTATCTTTACTATTTTTAATTCTTATTTGAGATTTTTCATTCTTGTTCTAGTATTTTAAAAAAAAGAAAAAAAAGTCGTGAATAGTGCTGTGTGAACAGTACTGTGTGAACATAGCCGCGTAAATAGTATTGCATATACATTATTTTTAATGTTTCTTTGTTTTTTTTATCAATTTTGTATCCTTTTGGTTTAATTCTCCTTAAATCCGCAAATTTTACCTATTCCTTTCCCTAAAAAGGAAAAAAGAGTCCCCGACCTCCACTTAAAATCTTTTGTTCATTTTTCATTTATTTGGGTCTTGTAGAGTCCAAAATTGGTTTGACCCCATAGGTGATAATTTTCGGTCAAAATCAAAACTCGACCTTATGTACACATTGCATTCTTACTCTTAAAATTCGAGTCTCCTTAGTGTAATCTTTGTGAATTGCTCCTAGAATCTTGATATTGGATAAGTACCGAATGAGAATTACTACGAGTGGAAAAATGCAAGAGAGTGTGAGCGTATTAGAGGGTAAAAGCCAATAAATTTGAGTGAAACACAAGCGGAATTGAGTGAATCATTTTCTTGAGTGAAAAACATAAGGGAGTGAGGTGGGGTCATTTCCACATTATTTCTAACTTTCTTTTGCAGATGTTAGCCATGTCTCGCAACCCTGAACGAAGCACAAATGAAGAGGATCAATCCAAAACACGTAAGGTTAGAGCATATACACGAGCGTTTGGATCAAGTGGAGAACACACGTGCAGGGTAGCCACAACCCGTTCCCTAAGCACATAGGAGGGATAAAGCTCTGGCTAAAAGAGAGATCGATAACTATTATAAAGATGAGTATAATGAAGGAGAGGACTCAGTGGGTAGCTATAAGAGAGATGGACGAGGTAGGAGAGCTAGGAATAAGGATGATAGATTAAGCCGAGCTAGGAGAGCTAGGAATAGGGATGATGGATTAAGTGGTATAGATATGAAGATTCCATCTTTTTAAGGTAATTTCGACTCGAAAGCATACCTTGGATGAGAAAAGAAAATGGAGTTCATAGTTGATTGCCACATTTATTCATAGGAAAAAAAGGTAAAATTGCATGTGATTGAGTTTTCAGACTATACTATTAATTGGTGGGATCAGTTTATTATAAGTAGGAGGCGAAATAAGGAACGTCCAGTTGAGACATGGGATGAAATGAAATCATTGATAATAAGTCGTTTTGTACCTAACCACTACAATCGAGACTTGTACCAAAAATTACAAAGTCTTACACAGGGCCGAAGCGTGGAGGATTATTATACAGAAATGGAGATTATCATGATTAGAGAAAATTTAGAGGAAGATAGAAAAGCTACCATGGCACGATTCTTGAATGGTCTTAATCGGGAGATTGTAGAAAAAGTTGAGTTGCAACATTATGTAGAGATTGAGGAGATGGTCTACAAAGCCATCTAAATTGAGCAAAAATTCAAGAGGAGGGGTAACACCCGTGCAGCCCCAAGCTCGAGTTCCACTCCTTGGAAGTTGAGATATCTGAAACGAGACGAGAAGCCATAAGCATCTACTGTACCTAAGCCAAGATTTGAGCCCTCCAAGCACAATTCACAAGGTAACACCGTGACTCCTATTATTAGGAATCGTGACATTAAGTGATTTAAATGTTAAGGCAGGGCATATAGCAAGTGAATGTGTGAACAAAAGAGTTATGATATTGTGAGACAATGGTAAGATTGTAACTGCAGATGAAACAAAAGAAAATGAGATGCCACCATTAAAGGACGTCGAAGATGAAGAGTGTACAACCCTTGGGGAATTGACTTTAGTAGCTGAGAGAGTTTTGAGTGTGCAAGTAAAAGAAGACGAAGCAATGCAACGGGAAAACATTTTCTATACTAGGTGTTATGTTCAAGACAAAGTATGTAGTATGATTATTAATGGAGGAAGTTGTACTAATGTTGCTAGTACTATCATGGTAGAAAAATTAGGGCTTCCGACACTTAAACACCCACGACCATACAAACTATAGTGGTTAAATGACAGTGGTAACATAAAAGCGAACAAGCAGGTACTAGTGACTTTTTGGATTGATAAGTATGAAGATAAGGTGTTATGTGATGTAGTATCAATGCAGGCTGGGCACTTGTTACTCGGGTGGCCTTAGCAATTTGCAAACGTGTGAAGCATAATGGTTTCACTAATAAATATTCATTTGTATTTAATCAACAATATCACTCTTGTTCCATTGACACCAAAGCAGGTTTATGGAGACCAAGTGAGCCTATAGAGAGAGAGTGAGCAAAAGAAAAAGAGAGAAAAAGAGAATGAAAAAAAAAAGAGCATGAGAAAAATGTGAGAGAAAAACCAAAGAAAAATGTGGCCATTGAGAGAAAATTAGAAGGAAAACAACAGAATGAGTGATATTAAAAAAACGTTGTTTTCACATCAGCTGATGATTGTGCTTTTGTACAAAGAGACATTTTTAAACACTAACAAATTTGACTCTACTTTGCCTAGTTCTATCCTTTGCAGGAATATGAGGATGTCTTTCTTGAGGAAGCACGACATGGTTTACCTCCAATCTGAAGGATTGAGTATCAATTTGATTTTGTACCTGTGCAACCATTCTAAATCGACTAGTTTATAGGAGTAACTCGGAGGAGACAAAGGAACTTCAAAGGCAAGTTAATGAATTGATGGAAAAAGGGTACGTGAGAGAAAGCATTAGTCCATGTGCAGCTTCGGTTTTATTAGTTCTTAAGAAGGATGAGGCGTGGAGGATGAGTTGATTGTCAAACCATCAACAACGTAAAGATAAAGTATCGACATCCCATTCTTAGGCTGGATGATATGCTTGATGAATTACTTGGGTCTTGTGTATTTTATAAAATTAATCTAAAAAGTGGATATCATCAAATTAGAATGAAAGAAAGAGATGAATGGAAAACTGTCTTTAAAACAAAATATGGTTTGTATGAATGGTTAGTCATGCCTTTTGGTTCGACTAATGCACCAAACACTTTTATGAGACTTATGAATCATGTTTTGCAAGCTTTTATTGGCAAGTTTGTTGTTGTTTATTTTGATAATATCCTCATCTATAGCACAAACATAGATGATCAAGTAGAACATTTGAAATCTATTTTAGATATGCTTAGAAAAGAAAAGTTGTTTGCAAATTTGAAGAAGTGTACCTTTTGCACCGATAAACTTGTGTTTCTAGGTTTTTTTGTGAGTGCACAGGATATACTTGTTGATGAGGAAAAGGTGCGTGCAATCCAAGAGTGGCCGAGTCCCATAAGCGTAAGTAATGTGAGAAGCTTTCACGGGCTCGCTAGTTTCTACAGACGAATTGTGAAAAACTTTAGCACATTAGTCGCACCACTTACTGAAGTAATAACAAATATATTTTCTTCAAATAGGGAGAGGAGCAAGAGAAGGCATTTCAAATGATCAAGCAAAAGCTGACCAATGCTCCCTTATTGTCCTTGCCTAAATTTAATAAAACGTTCGAAATTGAATGTGATGGCTCAAGTATTGGAATTGGTGCATTCCTAATGCAGGAGGGGCAACCAATTACTTACTTTAGTGAGAAACTAAGTGGGACAACCTTAAACAACCCTACTGATAAGGAGCTGTGTACGTTGGTTTAAGCATTAGAAATGTGGCAGCAATAGTTATGGCCTAAGGAGTTTGTGATTTACATCAATCATGAGTCCTTGAAACACTTTAAAGGCTAACACAAGCAGGCAGCTTGATGGGTAGAATTCATAAAGACATTTCCATATATCATTCGTTATAAGCAAGGTAAGGAAAACATTATTGCAGATGTGCTTTCCCTCAGGTACGTCTTAATCTCAACACTTAATACTAAACTTCTTGGCTTTAAACATATTAAGGAATTATATACTAATGACCATGATTTTAGTGTTGAATATCAAGCTTGTGAAAAGACCGCAGTTGCTAAGTACTTTAGGCATGATGGTTACTTATTTCGGGAGAATAAACTATGTGTGCGTAATTGTTCTTTGAGAGATTTGTTAGCGAAAGAATCCCATGGAGGAGGGTTGATGGGGCATTTTGGAGTTGTAAAGACTTTAATAGTTTTGCAGGAACACTTCTATTGGTAATATATGAAATGAGATGTTGAGAGATCCTGAAGTTGTGATTGGTGATTAAACATAAGGTTGAGAGACAACTTTGGTTTGTGGATCTGTATGTCTTTCAAGTGGGGGAAAAGATTCTTGATATGATTGGCTAGAGGATGAAAACACCCTATGACTTATACACCCCGTTGCTAATACCTAGTGCATCTTGGACTGATCTTTTGATGAATTTTATGATAGGTTTACCAAGGTCATGGTTGTGGATAGATTTTCAAAGATGACACATTTTATTCTATGCCACAAAACAAATGATGCTCTAATGTCATTGACCTATTCTTTAGAGAGATTGTGAGGTTGCATGGTATGCCTAGGACAATTGTTTTCTGATAGGGATGCTAAGTTTTTAAGTTACTTTGGGAAAACATTATGGGCTAAGTTAGGAACTAAGTTGTTGTTTTCAATTACTTGTCACCCTTAAACTGATGGTCAAACAAAAGTTGTGAATAAAACTTTCTCTATTATGCTACAGGCTATCATTAAAAAAAACATCAAAACTTGGGAAGATTGTTTACCACATGTTAAATTTACTTATAATCGTTCTGTTCATTTTACTACTAAGTATGCACAATTTGAAACTGTTTATGGTTTTAATCCTTTAACCCCATTAGATTTAACTCCACTACCTGTTTCTAAGCGTGTTAACTTACCTCGCAAGAAAAAGGATGAAATTGATAAACAAATACACGAGATGGCAAAATTCAACATCGAGCAGAGAATTGAGAAATATGCTAAACAAGCCAACAAAGGGCGACATAAGCTAGTCTTTGAACTCGGCGATTGGGTGTGGTTACACATGAGTACCTAAGTTATTACGAAGGAAATCTAAGTTATTACCTCGAGAGGATGGTCCTTTCCAAGTTTCAGAATGAGTGCTACTTTTAATGTTTCTCATTTGGGTCTTTTTTATGTAGGTGATGATTTGAGGACAAATCTTGTTTAAGAGGAAGGGAATGATGAGATTGAAGACAAAACTGTCACAAGCACCTGGGATGAGGCATATTTAGATCCTATTCAAGTTTTCGTCGAATCCGTCACAAGAGCTCGAGTAAAGAAATTCAAAGAAGCGCTTAATGGATTGATTTAACCAACTTGAGCTTAATTAAATTCTTGGAGGCCTGTTGAAGGAATTGAACAAGACAAATTCCTGATTCAAGCTCTTGAAGTTTCCAAATAATCACTTCCATGAAATAGGAAGTTAGCTTGCACATTATGGCGGGAAAATATATTATTTTTCTTTTTCAGATACTTTCCTGTTTCTTAAGGAGAGGCTAGTGGAGAAACAAATCAATTATTTCTCTTTTAATTGCCTAGTTTTCATTTTAATTGATGTAAGGCATTTAAGCCGATTAGAATTTTGATTTGATTTTGATTCTTTCCTATTCGCTTAGAGTAGGATTCTGATTTGATTATATTCTTTCCTATTTGTTTAGATTCATATTCCAATTTGATTTTGGTTTAGGATTTACTTCAAAAAAATTCTTGTAACCAACCCTATATAATGTGCTCGCATCCAATAAACAAAGAAGATAAGTTTTGATACAATTGGTGAGAGAGTTAATTCTCTTTAGTTCTTATACAAACTCTTTAAACTTATCAGATTTTTGGAGCTT
This sequence comes from Citrus medica, assembly GCA_002013955.2. NCBI lineage: Eukaryota > Viridiplantae > Streptophyta > Magnoliopsida > Sapindales > Rutaceae > Citrus > Citrus medica. The sequence goes on along the minus strand of MKYO02021457.1, from coordinate 17,571 downwards.
ATCAATTAGATCATCCATAACTGATTGTGAGATCTTCACATTCCAAGGTTTGTGCTTTCAATAAACATTGGGTCGCCGTTCCATTCAATTTTGGGTTTAGATTCGATCTTGGGGACTAAATTGATTAGGGTCGCATCAGTTCTTGACGTGTTTCGTATCATAAGTGATGATGTAAGAGAAGTTTGTAGAATCTAGTTAAGAATTCTAGAATTTGGTAAGATGTTTATGAAGGATAATCTCAACCATTAATCAAGAATTATGGTGGCAAAATCCTAGCCATCAATTAGTCTTAGGAATCTTATAAATACCCTCTAGCCCTTTCATTTTCATTCAATGTAATCTAGAAATTTCACCCTCTTCTATTCTAAGTCATAAAATGAAGAGTAGAGAAATCCTCAAGTTAGAAAGATCTAGAGACTCTAAGTAAAGGTTAAGAGGTAAGTAACACTTCAACTGCAATATAGGGACAAAATTCTTTTATTACTTAACTTTAGCTTTAACTAATCCTTTATCTTGTGATGACTACCATGATGTGATTGATTATAATCTAAATTCTTTATAGGGACAGCTATGCTGCCTATATTAGATATTTGCTTACTTATTCTTATATGGTCGGCTATGCCTTACTCCTTGTATGGTTGGCTATACTGCCTATTCTGTGATACTTGTACTTAATTATACTATGGCCGGCTTTGCCGCCTATATTATAATCTCATTTTGTTTAATCTCTATATGGACGGCATTGCCACCTATATTAAAGATTGTTGTCCTTAAATAGTGTTGTGTGTTGATTCTACCTCTAGGAACTTCACATGTTATAATATAAGTTGCATTGAATGCATGAATTAGTTTATAAGAAGACGTTTTAGAAAATGAATTTATGAAAAATGGGTTGTTATACTACAAGGTGGTAAAGTTCACAAAGAGGGCAAGCCCTCCAAGCTTAGTAAAAGGTAATTTTTTGGGGACAACAATACGTAACACCCAAAAGATCAAATAATTAGGCCCAAGGACATGTTGTTTTAAAGCAACATACCCAGGGCCCTAATAAAGTTGTTTTGTATTTTCTAAGTTTCTTTTAAAAACTTAATATGGTCATCTATATGCATAATAATTTATACATGCATCAAAGTGTTATCTTACTAGACTTTACATTGTAGGTAACGATGAGTATGGCAAGCTGGCGTCAAGTCCCAATCAAGGCGAAGTGCATTTAGGCATAACAAACCTTGAGTTTTGTGATGGGCTCAACTTTATTTCTATAAAAAAATAAATATTTTAACTTTATGCAATAATAAAGTTTTTAAGATATATACTAAGGAATCTTTGCATATCTCCTACCTTTTATAATGAAGTTTTGCTTACTATGTAAATTTTTTTTAAAATACATATTAAAAAGTAACAGTGTTTTAAACATTTTCAAAATAAATATTTCATTTTAAGTGGAGTGTTACAAAGGAAAAGTTAGAGAAGAGAGGAAAAAGAGGCATCCTTAAGTCCGATAACTGCTCTCTTTATGTACTTGTTGATTCCCCTTAAATAAAGATATTCTAAATATTATCCTAAAATAAAAATATTTAAATCTGACTTAATATTAAAATAAAAAATAAAACCTTAATGTAAATGGGAGATTAATGATTTCAGATGGACGTTTTCATGCATCATATCTGGAATTTCTCAAAATAAATTGCATCAAATCTGCGTATTAACATTGTAGAATAAGGAATGTTCTAGAACTTCAACAGTGCAGGTGTGATGACTTTGATGCAGTTGGTATCTCTCAAAACTCAAAACATAAAAGTTGTAGATCTTTTTTATCCTTCCATATCATCTTAAATCGTCTCAATTGGAGTTTAGATGAGAGAGTTATGCCTAGATTGCGGAGTGATGTCAAAACTATTCAAAATTGCCCAATTAGCTTCATTTTGCACTTAACACCTCCATTTGCATCCTAAACCAAAATATAAGAGTATTGAGTACATTTAGGCACCGAATGAGTATGAAGGACTAAACATTAAAGGAGAAAAGTATGACTTTTGTATTCTCATCACATTTGTTTTTAAAAGACTTATTAAGGATGCTTATTGCTTGGTATTCATTTTCCACATTTTGCATTATTGATCTAGGTTGGGATTTGATTCATTTGAAATTGAATTTGAAATTTTAGGTTGTTGGTATTTGACTCATTTGACAGTGAATTTGGAATTTTAGGTTGTCACTCGTATTGCAACCCAAATCAAAATCTAGATTTAAATTTTTAATTTGAACCGATCCAAATCTCAATCTAGAAGTTTGGTCTAGGTTTGAGTTTTGAACTCGATTAGGTTGAATTCTCCAATCCGCATGGTTGGAGAATTCAGGTCTTTGTTGACAAAAGATGGACCTCGAGATGGCAATGGTCTGAGATGGTTTGAGGGTTGGTAATCCTACTTTTGTCTCATATAGTAAGATTGGATTTTAATACAAACCGAATTCTATCTATTAGTCAATTAAGATAAATATTTGAACTGATCCTAGATTTGTCCCATCCCAAACATCTAATTGTAATTTCCATTAATATGTATATAAATATTTAATCCAATGATTCTATAAAGGAATTAACATCTCAATAGACAATAAAATCATAAAATATGTGATAATTAACAGAAGCATCCAAAAGTTTTAGGAATGGCAAAATGTCAGGCTTGGGCTTGGCTTAGTAATGCTTGAGCCCGACTCGGGCATGTCTTTTGTCCAATGGAGCTTAAAACCTAAATTTTATATTTTACATTTAAAAAATTGTTTGGGGATAAAAAAATGAGATTAATTAATCAAGAAAATGAAATTGCTGAGGGGATTTGCCAGAGTTATGTGCACTTTTCATTTTTCTCCACCACTCATCTTACTTGCAAAATGCAATGACCAAACCATCCTCACCAAAGCCTAGACATTTACTTGTGTTCAAAGGCCATTTGAGGGAGACAAGCATAAAAAATTATAAAGGATAGTGAGCAATAGAAGGAAACAGAAGGGGGGGGGGGAATAAAAGAGGGGAGTGGGGTGTTACCTAGAGAAGATTTTGATTTTGATTTATTATTATTTTTTCTCTTTGGCATCTCTTTCTCCCTTCCTCTCACTGAGAAATTCTTTCTTTTACACTCTACTTTACTTTTTTGCAAATTACTTAAAAAACTTTTGGTTTTAAGGTAATGTTTATTAAGCCACACGACTGGTGGCACAAGTTTTTTCCAAAGGCCCAGAATCTAACTTGAGCGTCAGAGGGTTCACGCCGGAAAAACTTCCAGCGCCTCTGACCATTTTCTGTGATTTCAGGAATTCGCAGGTTAATCGCTAGTGGTCCACCAAATAAATTTAATACTGGTACAGAAGTATGATATTAAGTCGCTAATCGACTAGATTAGATTTGAGCATCAACAAAAATCATTATAAATATAAATTTGTAGTTTATAATTTTTTTAAATTAGATTAAGTTTTAAAATTTAGGCTTCAAGTAATTATTAAACTAAAGTCATAAGTGGGTTAAGTAAACATTAAAATATGTATTTTAATTAGAATAAATATATTTTTTTAAAATTTTTTATGTATCTATCAAGATTTCATACCAGATTTAGGCTGTTAAGTGAAGTCCGAACCTGCTAAGAAAATATGTCCAAGTCAGATCAAGCCTAGCTCAAAACATTCATACTTAAATTAAACTTCGCATTTCTGCCATGCATGGAATGTTTGTCTTCAATCTTCAACTCCATATTCCGAATGAGAAATTCTAGAATACATTGGAGGTAACAACCCCAACCAATATATGTATGATATGTATAATTGAATTTAATATATCCATAACTTGTAGGATAGTTTTTCAAAGTAGATATATACATGCTATAACATCATTTGATTGTTTTAGAGACCATAAGTTTGTAAAATGAATCAATTAGTAGAGATTAAAAGTTAGCCCGAGTAGCATTGCACTATCCTTCTTGTTAACAATAATAGATTCTCCACTTTAATAAGATTGAGATACCGCCCATAGAAGTTGTGTTTACAGCCCCATTGGTGAAGCTTGATTGGTAATTTGGTATGTTAATACAAAGAATGTGTGGGCAATTTTTCTTAGGGTTGGTTAAAATATCCGAGCTAGCTCGGCTCGAGGTCCGTGGGCTTGAGGCTTGTCCCACATCATAAAATAATGGATATGGGCCAAAAAATTTAAAACCCACTCCGAGTGGGCCTAGTTAAGGGCTTTTGCAAAAAGCCCAGGCTTTTATTTATAAATTAAAAATAAAATCAAATTAAAAAATTCCTTTGAATTGAAAGAGTTAAATCAATTGAAAGAGTTAAATCCCTCGTACAATTCTGGATTAACATCCTTTTTAATAAATTTGAGTCTTGAGTTTTCACGTAAATTACAATGTATAAACATAATTAATATCTAAAAATAAATGATTTTAATTTACAATAATAAATAATGAGAAGAAGAGAAAAAAGAATGAAGAAAAAGAAATACAAATTTTTGTTTAGAGTTAATCAGCCCAGGGCCATTCAAGGGAGCAATTAATAGTTTTTTGTTTAATAATAATAATCATCTTAATTTAAGTTTTTTTTAACTTATAACTTAATTAAAAATTTATTTAACAATATTATTGAAGGCCCAAGGCCGGCCCAGGTATAAACCCGTTCAAGTTGGACAGGTTTTCACAGGGTCTGAACCTAGTTTTAATTATATGGGCTTGGGGCCTGGGCTTGAGAAAGCCCGGCCCAAGCTTGAAAATTGCCAACCTTAGTTTTTGTGTCATATAAAATTAACTTTGGTTGAGTTTATATAAAAATATTGGTTAGTTTAAACTATTAATATCTGTCAATAGACAAAGAATAAGGAAGTGGTTCAATGGTTACTTTATTAAAATATCTCAGTGATGTTAACTATTTTAACGAATAAATTAAATTAAAGACTTAAATGACATAACTTAAATTTAAAAATATTTAATTGATTTATTTTATAAACTTTTGATTTCTAATTTTTTTTTCCATAAATAATTAGAACTCAATTAAAAATTACCCAATATATTGTGTTTATTTAATGATGAAGTTGATCCAACGATTTGGCTACTTGAGTGTTGGAAGATGGAGTTGGGAGAAGAGAGAGAAATAAAAATAGTATCTTGTGTTTTTATATTCACGGTGTTCCCACTGAAAAAATTCATTCAGAGAAATGATTTTTTTTTTCAAAGTTTTTAAGACCGGATACATACACAAAAAATGTTAGAATTGCCTAACTTCACAACTTAACTCCGCCGTTGATGCGATCCAACGGCCAAAACGTGAGTGTCCGCATATTTTTGAAGCTGTCCGCATGAGAGAATCATTATACACACACACACATTTTTTAAGTGTAACGTAGTTGCAACCTATATCTATATATATATTCATTCATATGAGGCAGAACTTGATTCCAAGTCTCTTATTATCAACCCAAATTTTTTTTATTAACTACACTAATTGATATTAATAAATTATAATTTTTTCTTATGAATAATATAGACATTCTAATATTTAAGTCTCAATTTAAATCTCAACTGATGTATTATTTATCTATTAAATTATCTAAAAAATTTATTAGATATTATAAAAATAATAAAAGATAAGTGCTATACATTAAATTTTAATAGAAAAAAAACCTAACAATCTTGCAAAACTTAATAACAATATTTTCCTTCTTTACGTTGATTGGAATCATATGCTCGAGGATAATGACTTTGGTGGATATATCATATATATTTTATGTTTTTAAGGGTTAATAATTGAAGAAAGAAAAAAAATTCACATTCCATCACTTTCTTTGGTAATTACGGATCTGTCCGAGAGATTGGACCAACATTTGAGTACAATAATCCTTGTCATTGCATAGGCATAATCGGAGTTTTACAAAAAGTTTTTGTGGAATGTTTATTGAAAGCTCCAAATTGTTGACAAAGATAAAGAAAGAATATTAATTAATAGTATAGGCAACTAAAGGATGCGCATAGAATTTAGAGTGACTTTGGAGGAGAGGACACCGTTGCGGCTCTGAAAATTGTAAAAAAATAAAAAAAAGTGAAAAGAGGCCATCTAAGGGGTTGGTTAAAGAGAATAAAGACTTTCTTGGTTCACAAGAAAGCAGTCAGCTATAATTGTTTTGACATTGCATCTTACGTTAGCATAAACTTGAAAGCTTATTGTATTGTATATGAGAACCATCAGAAAAATAGAAAAAAAAAAGTATTAAACCAACTTATTTTAAAGAAACTACGATGGTCCTTAATCAGTTTAACTTGAATACTAAGAGAGGATTATCGAATCAAATAAGATGAAGATAAGATAATTTCAAATTTGTTAATAAATAAAAAATAATGACTTTGTCTTCTTTTATTAACGATTGTGTTTACAATTCAATACTGTAACATATTATTATTTAGGTATAGTTTAGATGTCTCATGTGATTCTTGTTATGGAATTAATTGGAAAGTATCCAAATATTCATGTAACTATTGTAAAAGTTAACAAGTTAAAGTGAGCAAAATGATATTGGACAAGCCAAATATGGAAGCGAAGCTTCTGTGCTCTCAGTTTCACACTTTAATTCTTATTGTTTCAATGGTGAATCCACATATGTCAATTACAAAGGGAGACCCATCCATTTATGGTAACCATAGGCCTCTAATACTTTGCCAAGCGTACATTGATTAGATCACAAAGATTGCTGATTTGGTGTGTGTATTACACACATTCTAAAATCATAAGTGTTCTTTACATAAACCACACATATATGCCAAGTGATGGAGAGCCAAATAATATTTCAGAATAATTCTCTCTTTGTGCTCTCATATTCTAATAATTTTACTCGTACATAGTTATTCTTTAAAAAAAAGAAACTCAACATAATTATTGTTGTATACACAAATAGATATGATGCTAAAATCAATTGACATCCTTCTGGCAGACTCCCCTCGCGTGGAATGACAGAAAAATATTTAATCTAATTGAGAGTCTAGAAGTAATGGAGTTGAAAGACAAGTACACCTAATCTTGACGGCTAATTGCTAGGAATTCATCTCGATATGGAAATTTCTTTTTTCTTTTTTATAATTATAAGGTTTTGGGATCGATCGAACCAACCACAGTCCAAACCTCCTAAATTGACTTTGTACTTATACACACACACAACTTCCTCAATACATAGGAGAGACTTTAATCTTTAATTTCAAGAATGAGATGAAAACAGGTCGAACAATGGGCAAAATACGGTTTAATAGAAAAGTTTTGTTCAATGAACCTTGTTTCGCCCATTTTCAGTAATTAGAGAACATTAAACTTGTTTCAAATTTTCAATCTCTCACGCAATTCAGTGTGAAATGATTTTTGTTCACATGTTTCTGTATTCGATATCTATACAAGGAAGGATTTTAATTTTCTAAATCGTTTTTATTTATTTTTTATTGATTTGTGTTTACAAATAGAAGATTTATGGAAGATTGATTTTATAATTTTGAATTTATTAGGATTAATTTAAATCAATTTTATTATGATTTAATTTAATTTTTTTATCCATACATTAACATATATTTGTCCTAACAATATTTTGAGAATATATCGACATATCTACATTTGTTGGAAGAGATGTCTATTTTTAGCCTTAAAAGAGAAACATTTGAGAGTTGGCTGTGGGACCACTCAAAGCTGCACCTTTAAAGTTAAGTGCACAACCTACAACTGTCTTTGAACTATAATAAAGCATGTATTGATTACTTCAATGAATTCTCAACCAACATGGCACCACCTTCTTAGTCAACAAACCATTGTTTTTAAAAAGAAAAAGAAAGGAAAAGATCAAAATACTCATCCGCAGTCCAGTATCTTTTATTCTTTTCCATGTGAGACTCTTTGGGTTGCTTTTTCCAGCTTTCATCCGTCTCATCTCTTCAATAAACCTCGTCCAATTACTCCACTTGCTAAATCTTTACTCCCTATTATCAAATACATGAATTAAATTCTCTCCCATGCACTAACTCCTACAAACGGTTTCTAAGGTACTCTTTTGCTTATACTTTTCTCCTTAATTAGTAGCTGGAGGCTATCAAGTTAGAAACGGTAATAGGTATTAGTACTCCTGTAGAGTTAGTAAATTAAAATGTGATGGGTTCTTTAGGCAATATTCCAAACGCCTGGGTGCCTTATGTGAATAGCAAGGACTGTTCTGAAGGCTTTTGTAGCTTGTACTGCCCACAATGGTGCTACATCATCTTCCCTCCTCCTCCACCTTCTTTTGATGAGTTCCTTCATGACAATTCCAGTCCAAGCTTTTCTCCTCTCGTCATCGCAATCATTGGCATTTTGGCAAGTGCTTTTCTTCTGGTAAGTTACTATACCATCTTATCTAAATATTGTGGAAACACAAACTCTGCGAGCAGAAGAAGAGAGATTGAAGATCCAAGTGAAGAATTGGAACAAAATCACAACCCTTTTTTCCATGATCATGAGCGATGGCATGTTCCAACTAGAGGTTTAGACGAAGTGCTGATCAAGTCTATTACAGTTTGCAAGTACAAGAAGGGTGATGGTTTGATTGAAGGAACAGATTGCTCTGTCTGTCTCAGTGAGTTTGAAGAAGATGAAAGCCTTAGGCTTTTGCCCAAGTGTAATCATGCTTTCCACGTCGCTTGCGTTGACAGATGGCTTAAATCTCATTCAAATTGCCCCCTGTGCCGCGCTAATCTTTTTCTCATTAGCGCTTCACCTCAGTTACCTCCAATAACTACAACATATCATCGTGAATCTTCTCAAAACCACCGAGCAATCGAAAATGAAGCTGCAGATGATCATCATGAGCAAGAAGAAATAGCAAGAAGCAGCGCTAATCTTGCAGACGATGAAGAATTGCTGATGAACAATGATATACCGAAGACACCATTTCGTGCTTTGAGTGATCTCGGGAATTTGCAAGGAAGAGACTCCATAATTGAGATAGCAGATGATGGATATAATCATCAGCATATAATTCGGAGATCAGTTTCAATGGATCATTAATCTCAAAGTCGTGTTTCTGTTGCAGATATATTGCGGATTAACCTAGATTCTGATCAAGATATAATTGCTGGATCATCAAAAGAATCATCAGAAATAAGCTCATGCATAAGCATTCCTATTAGACCTATTTTAATGAAGAGTTCATTTTCTAATGGGAGATTTTCAGTACTCAATAGGCAAAGGAGAGTATAGATAATTATTCCAGTCTTATATATGCATACGTATTCTATGAAAAGAAAACGTAAGGTATAGTTTCTATTAGTTCTTATGCTATTTTTAAGTGTGTGCAATTGAGAAGATCAGTCATCTCACTGTGTTTTGCTAAAACTTTTTTGCGGCTCTTTTTAATTTCCATCAACTACTATAAAAATAGACTTTAATGACATTAGAAAAATGTCAAGTATTTACTTTCAGTGGTATTTCTTAATTGCATTAGTAATCTATCAATTAGAACACAATAACACTAATTTATGGTGTTATAAATGTGGTGTCGGTAATTACTATTACAACAGTATTACAACTTTTATGACATTATGGTGCTAGTAGTTACTAATAATTATTTAATGACAATGGTTTGTTTCACGTAAGTATCACTAAAATTATGACACTATGGTGTTAGAAATTAATAATAATTATTAAATGTTAATGGTTTGTTTCACTATAGTACAACGAATGTTATGACACTTTAGTGATAGTGTTTACTTTTGCCATCAAATAATGTTATTTGAAGAAAAAATTAAAACTAAAGTGAACTAAATTGAACAATTAAATCAAACTGAACATTCATGGAAATGTTATATCAAATAAAATATTCCCAATAAAATTTAAATAAGTAGTAGATGAAACACAAATGCGATACATCTCAAATATAGTTTGAAAGAAACATAAACCAACTCAAGTTTGTACAAATTAATTAATTATTCTCAATACATCTACTCCTTAACCTTCACCTTTTCCATCTACAAGTGTAGTCTACACAAATAAAGTCTTGAACATTTACAAGCAAAAGTACTTATAATTTACTTGATTATTGTATGCTACAATTAACTTTGCGACATACATGACCCATCTATCACGAAGTTGCGAAAGATCATTCATAGTATACTCATCACAAACCTTGAACTTTAAAAATAAAACAAAAAAAATATACATATACTTTTAAATCTGTTCTAAAATAAAACAAAAAAATACATATATTTTTAAATCTATTCTAATTAACATAAAAAATCAAGAACGTGCAAACAAACACTATCATCACAGTAACCAATAATCACCAAAGCTGCCTAACAAGCTAACAATTTATAATAATCATTTTGACTCAATCAATATTGCTTTAGAAGCATAGTAGAACACAACTAAAAATTAACTTTAATTTTTCCAAACAACATCCTGAATGGCATTCAACAAAATATTGATCTATTAAACATATTTCTTAAGAAAATTCATCTTAGAAGTCAAAATTAGTAAAAAAAACAATCAAGCAAAAATAAACTCATTACCTAAATATTGTATGCTAAAAGTAACTTGGCAGCATATGTGGTCTACTCGTCGCAAAACCACGGAAGATCATATATATTACAAACTTCAAATCAAAACCATAATCTACAACCAATCGCTTAATATTTTCCAGAAATTACAAAAGCAATAAAATGCAAATAAATAGTATTAACACACTGAATAGTAATTACCAAATATGCCTAATAAGCTTAGAATTGATAGTAACCTTTTTATTCTCTGAAGATTACACCCCAAGAAATTTAAATTTTTAAGATGATATTTTTTACAGAAAGTTTAATTTTGGTCAAAGAGTAATACTTATTGCGAGGAATTTTTTAAATCGTAACGAATAGTCTCATCCTAACTTATGTTATATTTTATAACTAGTAATTTTTTTTTGAGACTTGTTAATTGGTCTTTAATTTGATTTTTACAGCAAATATAATTTAGTCACAACAGGAAATTTTTTTCGGCACAAGAATCTTCTCCAAAATTGAATTTTTTGGACAATATTTCATCATTTATAACAAAATAAATCATCAAAAAATATAATTATACATCAGAAAAATATTTTTCCACTAAAAAATGGGTGTAAATTTGGACAGACCATATGTGACACATAATATTAGTTTCAAAAGCTATTCTTATTTTTATAATTTTAAGACCCTATTTGTTGGTTACAAATAATTACATACTGTGACAAAACAAAAAAATACCAGTCAAAACTAAAGTTTTAATTAATGCCATATTTTATGGTCAAAACATTTTGTTGGCTAAATATAATTCTAGGTGATACAACCATTTCATAACTGAACGAAGCAAAATAAATTTAGTCAAATCATATGTAACACATAAAATTCTATTCTCCAAAGTTATTATGCTTTTTACTAATTTTAATTTTTTTTGTAACAAAAGTAAAAATGGTAATAATGATGAGGACTAGGTTGCTAAAGCTTCATAAGATCCAATGACAAGGGCAAGAACCAATAAAATGAAGGAAGCATTAAATGGATCAATTAAGCACATCTCAAATTCATGTCTTGTTCGAGACACTAATCTACTTGAACTGAGTATCAAGATGGTCAATGCTTTGTCAATGTTATTCTAGCTTCTAAATCTGATTTGGAGTGACCTATATGAAGAACAAATAAGGCCTTGTCAAATTAGGAAGAAAATAGGGAACTAATCTATTTCGGAAATAAGATCTTTTATTTCCTTTTTACTTTAGGATCTTTTCTTTTCTTTTTACTTCAGGTCATATTTTGTATGAAGAACAAACATGGCCTTGTCAAATTAGGAAGAAAATAGGGAAAATCTTTGTTTCCTAATCTATTTTGGAAACAAGACTTTTTATTGCCATTTTCCTTTAGGATCTTTTAAGAAAACCTACTCCATTAGTAAAATTCAACTATATAAGTCCATGTAACCAGAATTGAGTTTAGAATAATAGTGAGAGCTTTTCTCTTTAGTCAAAGAACTTTTAGAACTTATCAAGATTTCATCTTGTGGCACTCTTTCTTGACTTATCACTCACAATCTTTCTCTTCTTTCTTAAGTGCAGCATCAACCCTATATTTTTCATAACTTAGAAATCTTATTGATGGCAATTTGAATTTTACAAGGAAGGAAGAGCTCTTAAATAGAGCTGGAAAGCTAAAATAAAGATAGAGATAAAGATAAGACATGACCCTTATCTTTTCTTTTAGCATAAAGCAAAAGCAAACCATAATTAAAGCAAAAGCAAAAGCATAAAAGCTAAAACACACTTTAGACAAAGTAGGACCCATGTCTTTTATTGAAAGCAAGAAAAGTCGAGATTCCTGGATGACTCTGTAGCCATGTGAGGAAAGGTTTTTATTTTATTTTTGTTTCAATCTAAATTAGAATGATCATTCGTAAAAGGTACCTCATTGAATATAGGGTCTCACTTATCTTTGTGAGGTTCATATCAATTGATATAAGAGATTAGGTTCTAAATCATGTTTGATCTACTTTGAATTTATTTAATTTCTCTAGGTGTGCACACTTTTGTTTCTCATTTCTTAATTTTTGTTTGAATACATAAACCTATCTTCTTAAATTATGCTTTTCCCTAACTTTACCCTGATCCTTCAAGTTCCATTCCTTCTAATTCAAAAAAAAATTCTGAATCAAAATGAAAATTTCTAAAATCAATTGAATTTAAAAAATTAGCTTACTATTCAAGTTCTGCCTATTCCTATTTACTGTAATTTGACTTTAAAAATAAAAAAAGCCAATCCTAATTGCATCAAGATTCATATTCTTCTTTATCTTTTTTGAGTTCTAATTTGTTAGGTTTGGATTAGTGCAAGTGAATTTTGACTGAGTTCATTTACGTTAAATAAAGAAATAATAGAGAAACTTAAAGAGTAGAAAAAGATAGGAGAGTGTGAACTTATAAGATGATTAAAGTCATATTTGAGTAAACACAAGTGTGAGTGCTATCAATCTTGAGTGGAAACATGTAAGAGAGAGTTTGCATTGTTTTCTAACTTTATTTTGCAGGTTATTAAATATGTCTCAAAATAAAAATAAGTCTATTTCCAATGATGCTCAAGAAAACAGACTTTGGACTATACTTTAAGTCCTTAGAATAGAAATTTGAATGCTTGGAATTGATGTTTGATGAAGTGAATGAGAGAATAGTTAAAGTTGAATCTAGTTCACATAAAACTCCTAATATGCAATAAAGAGAGGAATCTGTATCGATATGGTGATGAGAATGACTATGAGGAAGACCTAGATGAAGAATATCGTACTGCTCATATTAATTTAGATAGATTTGGGCAAAGGAATGGAAATAGAGAGGTTATATATGGAGCTACAATTGATAATAATTTGGAAAAATTTCATCTTTCCAGGGCAAAAACGGTTCTTAAGCTTATTTAGAGTGGGAAAAGAAGATGAAATTTGCATTTGATTGTCATAAATACTCTGAATTGAAAAAGGTAAAGTTGGCGACTATTGAATTTACTGACTAGGCTATTGCTTGGTGGGATCAACTTGTTTTGAATAAAAGACAAAATCGTGAAATGCCCATCGAGACATGGGAAGAGATGAAGGCTATTATGAGGAAGAGATTTATTTTAAGTTACTACTATAGGGACTTATTTCGAAAGTTACAAAGTCTTACTTAAGGGTCTAAAACCATTGAAGATTACCACATGGAGATGGAAATAGCCATGATCCCAACCAATGTGGAGCAGGACCGAGAAGTTACTATGGCTAAGTTCCTAGGTGGCTTGAACTGTGATATTACAAATGTGGTGGAATTATAACATCATATTGAATTGGATGACATGGTGTATATGGCCATAAAAGTGGGGCAATAATTGAAAAAGAAGGGTTCCACATGAATTGGGCATAATTTGAGGTCTTTTTTAACATAGCAAAAAAATTGATAAAAAAGAATCAAAAACCTAATTTCAAGCCTAATGCCAAAATCTCCAAAGACAACAAGAATGGAGGCGCATTGAACTGAGATAAATTTGATTCCCAACTTACTAGAATCAAGAATATTAAGTGTTTAGGAATAGGCCATATTGCATGTCAATGCCCAAGCAAATATGTGATGATTTTGAAAGATGATGGAGATATTGAGACTAAAGGAAAATCTGATGATGAGTTCGTGGCTAGAAGAAACTGTTTTAAGGTACTTTGTGGTATCAGAGCCATACTCGTCCTTGAAATTTGGTTTTCTAAATCTTGTTTTCCATTCTCAAAATGGTATAATTTGAGTCTTTATTCTGTTTTGATCTTTAGTCTTCAAGCGCAGAGAGAATTCTTCATTTATGGCTTCCACTTCTTCTTCAACTCCTTCCACTCCTGTTACTCTTTCCTCTACTCTTTCTTTACCCAAATCTTGTACTTCTCATACTGCCCACAAAATTGAAAATCTTGTAAAATACTCCTACATCCCTGAATCCGCCTAGATTAGTGAATCTTCGTACCCTCTCATCAGCCCTTACCAGCTCTACAAACGCCCCAGTTCTTTTACCCGTAGTATCCGTACTCTCATATCCACCCGCAGACCTCGCCCTAAAGAATATATCCAGTCTTCTCGCCTGGATCAATGTTCTCTTCAAGCAACCCCTGCTGAGCAATATGTCACTCTTGAAATCCCCTCAGAATTGATTTCCAACTGGAAACGAGAAGGTTTTACCCATCTCCGCCTTGGAGGCATCAGATTAATCCTCACCTTTCATGGGAGAAAATGATTACTAGTTATCGCTCGCATTGCTATGCTTGATACCCGATTCAAACAATACCAAGATGCTGTTATCGGTATTGTCCTCACAACCCTTCATGCAGGAAGTGTTTTACTCACTTTCTATTCCAATTTCAACTTCTCTCTAAGACACCAATTTGCCCACAGCCTTGAAAGTTCAAGTTCAAATTCAAGGTGCAGAACAAATTTCCTCTGCCAAAATTGCTACTCTTCACCATCAACTGGTCTATAGGCTTCAAAATCATGCCTTAGATCTACCTACCCCAGAGCATCATTCTGACACCCTTATGGCATTGGCAGAATCTGACCAAATCCCCACAATCATCCAGATCCCGAGGTAAATTCCCCGTCATGAGCTCATCAAACTTATGCCTCTTGAATGGATCTCCAACTATGAGTAGTTCCATAACAATACCGCTCCCATTCAGACATCTGAAAGTATGTTTGAAAGACGACAAGATAGCATAGTCTGAATGAATTTTAAACCACCTCCAAGTGCTCCACAAGAGCCTCCTCAGCCCTCTTTTACTTATTCTTCCATGATCACAGCTGTTCAGACAGCTCAGGAAGATCTACCCATTACAGGGTTTAATTCTGAAGGCTACCCTGTTTATCCAGCCAAACACAATGACCATTTCCTATGGGATGTCCCCGGATCAGGCATGTGTGACCCAGATTGTCCCTGTTGGGATGATTGGGAAGAAGACGATGATTATTCTACCAGAAGAAAAAGGAAACCCAAAAAGAAAAAACTTCCAGTCTCATGTCACCACCATGACCCACATCCACCAAAAGATCCTCTCCTCCACCGGCTCCATTACCTATTTATAGAAAAGAGCTTAAATGGATTGCAAAGAATTGTAAATATGAGATTCCATCACCAATTCCCCTTCCTCCAACACCACTGACTTGTATGATGTTTTCCTCTACCTCTTCAGATTACTCTTCTTCTTTTCCTCCTTTAGAACATCACACAGATCCCCACCGAAATGTTGTGTCCAAACCCTTTATCCCTTCCCCTATTACCTCCACTGGCCACCTTGAGCCATCCTGTTAACCAAAATAATTCCTTATTGATTTTGATGATAACAAACATGATTAAGTTTGATAAATATTTTGAGGACTCAACATATTTTTTTACATCTATTTTTGACAAGATTCATAAAGTATTGTTTATAAAGATTTAGAGTCAAAATAGTCATCTTGCAAAATAGTTCACTACAGCAGTTTTTGTGGAAAATAGCGAACCGACATGTGTAATAAACGGCTCGCCGATTTCAAGCAGAAATGGAGATTAGCCTCTGGACGTAAACGGCACACCGACATGTGTGATAAATGGCTCGCCGATATCAACCAGCAGCCTCTGGACCTAAATGGCGAATAGATATTTTTCTAAACGGCTTGCCGATATCAACCAGGACTGAAGGGTAGTCTCTGGACCTAAACGGCGAACCAACATGTTGATAAACGGCTTGCCGATATCAACCAGGACTGAAGGGTAGTCTCTGGACCTAAACGGCGAACCAACATGTTGATAAACGGCTTGCCGATATCAACCAGTAGCCTCTGGACCTAAACGATGATTCGACATCTAGCTAACGGCGATCCGATAATTTAAAAAATTAGCTCAACGGTCATATTGACTAGTCAAACGGTGATCCGATATATAGCTAACGACGATCCGACAGTGTGCAGAAAGTCAATAACGGCTAGTTTTCAGCAGCAACTATAAATAAGCTCATTCAAATTCAAACAAAAGTTGATCACAACACGACTACTGAGCATATACTTGAGAGTACAATCTTCATTGAGCTATTAAAATACATTCTTGCTTCATCTATCCATATATTGGGTATCATTGTGTAATCTTATATATTGTGAGAGGCAAAACAATTTGTAATATTTTACTTTGAGTGATTGTAAGTGTTGGGATACACTTGGGTTAAGAGATTGGGGATAATCTCTTGTTGTAAAGGTCCATTGACACCTTGGAAGTCAAGTGTAAGCATTTGAAGCCTTGGAGGCTTGCTTAGTGGAATCCTCAAGCCCGGAAAGCTTGGAGGCGTGGACGTAGGCGAGGTTGGCCGAACCACGTAAAAATCTCGGTGTTTGAATCCCTCTTTCCTTATCTTTTTATATTGTGATCATCTTAATTGTTATTGCTTTGAATTTGATTTATAATTGCATTAAGATTTTCTTTAATAAATTGAATAATTTTTTAGAATCCCAATTCACCCCCCCTCTTGGGTTGCATACTTGTATTTCAATTGGTATCAGAGCCTCGTTCTCTTGTTAAGACTTAATCGTCTAGAGTAAAAGATCCATGGCAACCCTAAATGACTCAACCTTTAGAGAAGGGCAATCCACAACTAGACCACCATTCTTTGATGGTAATGACTATGCTTATTGGAAAACTAGAATGAGAATCTACTTGCAAGCCTTAGATTATGAAATTTGAGAAGTTGTTTGTGACGGTCCATTCATGCCTATGTTTATAGATGAAGTAGGAAATAATATTCCTAAACCATCAAGTCAATGGAGTGAGTCAGAAAAGAGAAAAATGTCTCTAAACTCCAAGGCTATGAATGCTTTGTTTTGTGCCCTTGATAAGAAAGAATTCCATAGAGTATCTAGTTGTGAAAGTGCACAAGAGATATGGAACAAACTTGAAGTTGTCTATGAAGGGACAAATCAAGTAAAAGAGTCTAAAATCAGTAGATACACTCGTCAATATGAGTTGTTCCAAATGGAACAAAATGAAAATGTGTATT